>PIJE02001398.1:99601-136393 GCA_002895965.2 Coryphaenoides rupestris
TGATTCAATGGATTGCTTTAAAGACAGACGGCATGACTTTAAGTTGCATGGCTCTGATACTCTGAGGAACGTTTTTTTTTACGTTGCTTACATTCATTAGCAATTATTCAATTATTAATTAATAGATAGAATTTAATTACATTTTTATGAAATATTTACACATTTAAACCATGAATTCAATATTTCAGAAAAAACATTTTTACTTCCTCTTCAAGACCTCCTTGGCAACACTCCAGTGAGTGATGACAACAAGAATTATATTAAGAATTACAAAATTAAACAATGAATTAAAGGCATTTATTTGGACTATTGAATATTGCAGTATTTCTAACACACATACATGAGAATACGTTTAAAGAACCACCTGTAGCTTCAATGGCTTCAGTGTGAAAAAGACATCACAGTATAACCAAACTAGTTCTAACTTTATGCCGGCGTCACAGTATAACTCCACTCAGTTTCTAGCGTTCTGCGGGCATCACAGCACAGCTAAACTTAGTCTCCGTGTCCTGCAGGCCCAGCAGCTCGGCGGTGGTGTCTGCCATGCGATGTGTCCCCGCTCTTAAATAAGGTTTTAGGTTTCAACCGGGCCTTTGTTTCCTCACAAAGACACCAACTATTGATTAAGGGCAAGGCGGGTGTAGCTATAGGCTTGTTCATTTCACACTGGAGTCAGATTCAGAGAGGGCCGGGTTACCTCGGTCACGCCCCGCTACCACCGGCCACAGTAGAAAGACCACGGCCCAGTGCAGGCCCGGCCTAGGCCCAGTGTAGGCCCAGTGCAGTCCCGGTGCAGGCCCAGTCCAGGCTTGGTGCAATCCCAGTCCAGGCTTGGTGCAGTCCCAGTGCAGGCCCAGTCCAGGCTTGGTTCAGTCCCAGTGCAGGCCCAGTGCAGGCCCGGTGCAGGCCCAGTGCAGTGCTGTTAGCTCAGCCCCAGTACCATGTGCGGTTTCAAGAGGAGATTTGGACAAACAAAAACGATGAGGAAGTTGGATGGAGGGTGCTAGGGTGCGAGGTTGCATTATTGTCTGTGCTGTTCTCAGGTAACTCTTGAACTAGTCATGGTTACCTGTTGGTGGCCATTTTCTTCCTCCCCCCCCCCGACCAGATCATTTGAACTTTTCTGGGCTAATCCTTTTCTCTCCTTCCACTCCCCCCCCCGCCCTGTCCTCCTCCCTCTCTCTCTCTCTCTCTCTCTCTCTCTCTCTCTCTCTCTCTCTCTCGATGATTAACTAACTAGAGTCTAGGAGAGCTGGTCTGCTTGGCTTTCTCATTTCATGGGGTCCTGGTCGACCGAGGGACTCCGATCCAGCGCTCACAGGCAACTGGCTGGAAATTCAAGACCTCTCTCTCTCTCTCTTTCTCCCCCCCCCCCCCCCCACCCCACCCCACCCCACCCCACTCTCCCACCATACTCGAACCCACAGCCTCTGGGTCTGCTGCATTCTTTCCTTCCTTGGGGGTACCTTTCATGACGGTAAGGTTACAGGTGCGTTCTCCATTTTTGTTCTCCATCTTGTTTCAGTGAACTCATTCCTTTATGCCTGCCTCTCTCTCTCTCTCTCTCTCTCTCTCTCTGTCTCTCTGTCTCTCGCTCTCCCTTCTTTTTTTTACTGCACAACTGTACCGAAGAGCATGCCTAGAAAAGTCTAGAAAAGTCTGTGTTTTACCGGAATTTTTCACCGTGTGTACGTCATCAAGCGTCGCGCATTATGTCCCGTATATTCTGCACCTGTTGCGTTTAGAATACAGGTGTTTTCGGGGGGGGGGAAATGAGAATACTTAAAGCGTTTCTAATGGCGGAGGGTGTGATGTTTCACGCCGCATACCACTAGGGCGAGTTATTCAGTAAACGAGGGCCACTTGAATGACCTTCTGCACACACACACACACACACACACACACCTAGCAGCATTCCTGTAGCCTGTCCTCACACAGTCAACACAAAGACAGGAAAACGGAGCAGTCAGGTCAATAAAATAAATGGTGTTGACCTCAGACGTGTACTGTACCTCTTATAATAGCTCATTGACAGTCATGTGAGGACGCAGAGCGTAGATTTGCCACGCGTCACCAGAGGAAGGGAAGGCACCCTGGTCACCTGGACTCCATGGCCCCCGTGGCTTTGTGGACGCCGCGCACACACACACCAGGAAAAAGAACGGGCATTTATTTTTCTTTTAATTGGTAACCGACATCCATTGTGTGAAGGAGCAGCCGGTGCCATAGATCCAGACCAGTCAGAACAGGTTTGGCCAATCATTAACACGTGTCGCCCGATCCTCCGCGACAGCGCGTTTAAGATGATAACCGCACGCTAGAACAATGGGGTAGGTGGCCTTTAAATATAAATATGAGGCGGCAACGGTGGACTCATGTGCAAACATTATGCGAGATATGACCTGTACTGTATGTCGGATATGATGAAATGGGAATTGTAGTTCGTAGTTCATGGCGACTTCTTCGTGTGCCAGGTACGAGTAGACGCTCGCTGTCTTATTGGTGACCGTTGTACAGTATATCGGGTGTGTTTTTGTATTCATATTTTGAATGAATTGTGATTGGGTGAGTATCGCCATCTTACGAGGCAGCATTGGATGTCATATCTCTCTCTCTAATACTGCCTGGTAATGATGATGATAGCCATCTGCGAGCAACAAACACACACACACACACACACACACACACACAAAAGTGTTGATGTTGGCGATGTTAGCGATATTAGCACGGCGTGCTAGCTGACTCAGGTGTGTTGTTGTGCGTCGCCGTGGGAACATGCGGCCTCCCAGGACCCATCTTACCTGGCAGTGCTTGATTGTATGACTGGTCTTCTAACACTGTCTGGTAACGATGTTTCCTGGCGGCCATTCACGACGTTGACCCCGCCGACACAAACGCACAAATGAGACGTTCATTGTTTATTTGTGCCGTATGTATATTCATCCATGTGGTATTTCTGTGTATACTATTGTTCGGATATTTTTTTGCAATTCTACATTCCGATTATTTGTATATTCTACAGACATTTAAAAATAATCCTCGTCCACTTTTTCGGAGAAGTCCAAAAGCAGCAATTAGCTAAGTTAAGCTCAGCGCTGACAGTCGCGTCTTAGCTCGTTGTTGTAAGCTAGCGCGCACAAAAGACAAGAGACGCCTCGCTAGACTTAACCCCCCCCCACCACTCGCTAGACTAACCCCCCCCACCACTCGAATTAGACTAACCCCCCCCCACACCACCGCTAGACGAACCCCCCCCCCAACCACTTGCTTAGTATAACCCCCCCCACCACTCGCTAGACTAACCCCCCCCCACCACTCGCTAGACGAACCCCCCCCACACTCGCTAGACTAACCCCCCCTCCCACCACTCGCTAGAGCTAACCCCCCCCCACCACCACCACCCAGCTAAATGAGAACGAGTCGACTTTCTGCCCCCCTTGAGCTCAACTATTCACCCATTATCCTCGGTGGCGCTTACCTTCCCTTTATCTGGTTATTCTTCTTCTTTTTTCTTGTCCTTTTTGCAAAGAAGCCCCGCCCCCTCACCACCACCCCCACCACACCAACACACCAACACACCGCCGCAACGCCGCCCGTCCTCGTCAAAGAATAGCTGGCGGTTGACGGCGGCGGTGGTTCCACCGGTCGGGCAGACAGCTTCAACCCCCCCCCCCCCCCCCACCACCACCCCCCCCCCCCCACACACACACACGCACGCACACGCGATGTGAGGCTGTGATTGGTCGAGCCGGCCTCACCTGCATAATGAGTCTACATCCTGTAACTGACACAGGAGCTCACCTGAGGCTGCAGCTTCCTGGTGAAGATAGAGAGAGATACTCACCGTGACTCGCTGCTTTGTTAGTTTATGACACGTCAGCAATGAATACAAACAGAGAAGTAAAACAAACAACAAGAAACTATATAATAACCCAATAATTAACATTTTTTTTGCAGCGGGGGGGTTGGAAAATAATGTACTTCCTTTTTTTTCTGGTAAAACAAGTTTTCGCCAAAACCTACGTTGTCATTTAACTGGTAAAACGTGTTTTTTGTCTTTTATAGCCGGTCGGCGGAGCGACTGGTACACGACACATCCAGTAAAACCTTTTAGATCGTCGAGCGAGACAAAGGCAAATACTGAACACGGAGCCGGCCATTTTGTTTGTTTAAGGAGGGAGAATTACCCCCCCCCGCAAATATTTAGCCACACCTTTATTTGCTGATTTGGCGCCACGATCCGAGCGCGGTGGGCGGCGCCCCGGGTCTGGCCCCACCCCCCCCCGCGCGCCTTAGCAGCACGTCGTCACCCAACCGCTGGGAGGGTTCGCTCTGCGGAGGTGCCGGTGAATGATTATTTATTATTATTATTATTATTGTGACTCGTGGGCATGGCTTGCTTAGCGTTGCGCTTTCCACACTCTCTGTCATGACTCTCACTGTCCTTCAGTCACGGGTTCGGATGTTTTAAACGTGTTTGGAATACTTTGCAAAGGTGACGCGAGAAAGTGGCACGGAACGACCGCTGCCACGTTCCTTCCCTCCCTGCTTGAATCTGGGAACGCTCCGGTGATCTCTTCCAGCTTCCTTCCTGGGTGGTGCAGGTGGAGGTGAGAGCCGGTGTTCTGCCCGTTGACAGGCGTCTTACCAGACATGGTTAGATTTAATGATCTGTGTCTAATACTGTCTGGTAATGCCGTCTATTAAATGGCCTTACCTTCTACTCTCTCTGACTCTCCTAATTTCTCGCTCTTGCACCCGGGAACATGTCTTCGATTCCTCCGCACGTGCAGATCTGTCACGTAGGTCGAGGCAGAGGCCTACGACAATACAGACACTAAACGTAGGATGACGAGGCCCCCCCGAACCCAAACCCCCTGAAACTATGAACCTCGCGCTGGAAGATTGGTTGAGTTTTGAGTTTCCTTCCATGTGACTTGAGTCAGAGTTTCACTTCTGAGCGGCGATGCGTGAGCGGGGCGTTTGGGAGTGAAGCCATGATTAGCCGGTTTCCTCTCCATCAGAGGGCTAAATTGGAACCCGTCATGCGTTGGGTGTAATGTGCTGTAACTGTTCGCCTTCTTTTAAAGTCTTGAGTGTTTGTTGTTGTTGTCTAATTGTTTCCTACCTGATGCTGTGATGCTCTCAATGCTCCTGTACTCTCTGTTGGTCGTTGATGACTCTGCTTCATTGCCTGACTTGTGTTGTGTCATGAATAAAAAAACAAATAAAAACAAATGGAAAAAAAGTGTTGACTTACATTACAATTTCACCGTCTGATTTTAAATGGCTTCATAATAATAAAGTTTTACTGATTTAGCTAATTTTCAAGTCAAGTTTTTTTCTAAAGTAACTAACAGAACTAGTAAACATAGAGTTGTGTGTGTTCCAGACTAAAGATATATAGATGTACACACATAGATATACATATATAAATATACTGTACATAGACATATATACATAGACGCTGAATTAGCCGTTGGATCGTACGTCAATGTCGGCACCATCAACAGGGGAGATGGGGAACTATAACAATATATTATACATACAATATAACATATAGATCTATATAGAATAGAATATATAGCAATGTACAAATAAAAAAAAAATACGATAATACATCTAAATCATAAAGCCTTGAATATAAAAATGGCTCGTTGGAAAATGTTGACATTTGACAAATAAAAAATATACGCAGAAAAACTGCATCTACCCCGTGCACTGGTATGTGTTTTGGAGAGGTCAGGGGTCAGTCTTCCAGACCTCTCCAATATGGCGTCCGCGTCGACGTCGCCCGCAGCAACGGGGGCCAATCCGAGGCGGCGTGGCGTCTAAACGGTATGTCTCTCGGCATTATGTCATCGTAGATCCGTCGCCGCGGCAACACGGCTCAATACCGGAAGCCAACGCACGGTCTCCTATAGCCATGCTGCTGCTACCAGCGTTCAAACGTAGACTCAAAAGCTTTTCCTCTTCCAACCTTTCTGTGTTCATTGTGTTGCTCGCGGGGTCGGAGGGGTCAGCGGGGCCGGGGGAATGCCTGCCTGGCCCCCGTCAGGTGCAGCCCGCCCGAGGATCAGGTTACAGCCTCAATAGAGGGCCTTTCTAAACGCCTGGCTTTGGCCCCGTAGCGCGGGCCTCATTGTGTCCGTATTCTGAGCTAGCAGGCACATTATTGAGGCTCCAAGCGAACCGTAGCTTAGCCTAGCCTAGCCTAGCCGAGCCTAGCCGAGCCTAGCCTAGCTGTACCTGCAGGGAAGGGAACACACACGCGGACAAAGACAGAGCAAACATTTATCTTTGAATCGCAAACGTCAATCTCTCGTGCAGTCTGTCTCTCTCCCACACAAACAAAGCACCAAAACACACACACACACACACACACACACACCATCTCTCTCTCTCTCCTTCACACACCCAAAAAAAACACACACAAACCATCTTCTGTGTTTTTCTCTCTCTCGCTCTCTGCTCTCTCTCTCTCTCTCTCGTCTCTCTCTCTCTCTCTCTCTCTCCTCTCTCTCACACACACATACAACCCCAATCTCTCTCTTCTCTCTCTCTCTCTCTCCCACACACACAAAAAACATACACACATACCACACACAAACCTCTCTCTCTCTCTCTCTTTTTTCCCCCCCCCCCCCCCCCCCCCCACCACACACACACACCACACACACACACACACACACCCTCTCTCTCTCTCTCTCTTCCTCTCTCTCTCTCTCTCTTCTCTCTCCTCTCTTCTCTTCTCTCTCTCATCTCCTCTCTCTCTCTCTCTCCACACACACACACACACACACACACACACAGATAACTACAGCCAGTAAAGGTTGGTGTTTAACTAGGCCTGCTGGCTGAGGGGTTCGGTTGACTAAATAGCGCACCTCTGATGTTATCAGTAGAAACACAAACATTGAAGCCATGGTTCGCCAGTTGGACTCCAATTGGGCCCCTGCTGGGGGTCGGTTTGGTTAACGTACTCCTCCCCACCTTGGAATACCTGAGGCCTAACTCAACACGTATAATTGCCATTCCTGACAATTGCAGTTTCGGAAGTCTGGACTTTTTAGTTTCATCTTTTGAATGACGGTGAACGCATTCTGACGGTGAACATTAGCGATATGTTGTAGACGGTACAATATTATTTTTATTATTATTTTTCTGTGTTTCTAAGGTCATACTTGATGTAAAATGTACGCTTTATGAGCAGGGGTGGAAGAAGTATTTACTGAAGTTAAAGGACTCCTATTATACCACCAGGTGTGAGCGTGATGAGCCATTCCATCACAAGTGGGAGTGTCCAACTGAAGGTATGCTGGACAGATCAGCCTCCCAGTTGCTAGTACAGTCCACCGGGTAGGCAGGCAGGCTGATCTATCCACCATACTTCTACGTGGACACTCCCACTTGTGATGTCATGTGGGGACATTCGGACCGTTTTTTGAAACGGCTTGGAATGGCTAATCATGCTCACAAGCTAATTTTAATGTATTTATATTTTATATTTTATATATTACATACTGCTGTATAGCTTGTGAATTCCCCCCTGGGGACCAATAAAGCCTTTTTGATATAATATATCATCATCTTTTAATTTCTTGATTAAGTTTTGTATTATTGATTGTAATCTGCAAAGTAGCGAGTAACTAAAGCTGTCAGATACATGTAGTAATAGTAATATTGGTCATATTTGCCTCCCTCTGATGTAGTGGAATGGAATCATAAAGTGGCATAAAATATAAATACTTAATGTAATAAGTACAATTACATTACATGAGTAACTTTCCACCACCGTTTATGAGCTGTATAACGATGAGTAAGTACTGTCGGTAATCATGAATGGGATATTGAACTTGTGTGACATCATGCTGGCAGACAGACAGACAGGCAGACAGACAGACAGACAGACAGGCAGACAGACAGGTAGACAGGCAGACAGACAGGCAGACAGACAGGTAGACAGACAGACAGGCAGGCAGACAGACAGACAGGCAGGCAGACAGACAGACAGGCAGGCAGACAAGCAGACAGACAAGCAGACAGACAGACAGACAGCCAGACAGGCAGACAGGCAGCCCCACATGGTGGAGGATTCCAGCGCCGGTCCAGACACGCTCCGAGAGTCGCCCGACCAGATTCCTCCGTACCGTTGGTGACGGCCGGCGGAGGAGGAGGAGGAGGAGGAGAAGGAGGAGGTGGGGGAGGAGGAGGAGGAGAAGGAGGCGAAGGAGGAGGCGGGGGAGGAGGAGAGGACGCGATCACTCACTCCGCTGTTACAAACACACACACACACGCCGGTACAGAACCTGTGTGACATGTTCCACTGTTCCTTGTACTGTCTTTAAAAATTATTGCAACTCTTTACTATGTACTTCATTTCAAATTTTAATTTAAATGTTTTTGTTTTATTCCATACGTTGCATTTTTTTTCTCTTTCTGATTTAAACTTTTTACGATCAATTGTGACAAATTGTAAAACATACCGTTCATGTATTTCTGTGTAGCAAGAGCGAACAAACAAATTTTACTTTTTTCGTGTACTGTATGAATTGCGTGGTCCCCATAGAACGCGGGAACTCTGAACAACTGAACCGACGAGGAACAAAGGCGGTGAAGCGCTCTATCGCCAGAGAGAGAGAGAGGCTAATCAGGGAATGAGGTGCAGGTGGAGAGATAAGCAAGGAGAACCCAGGTGAGCGGAGGCAGTGAAGTGATTCCAGTGAGTCTTTTCAAAGTACGAGGGCATCTGGTGCACAAGGTGGGGAATGACAACTGAAAGACACGAGGCAGGAGCACACACACACACACACACACACACAGAGAGAGAGACCGATAGATAGGATCAGGGTCACTCTGGAACCCCACAGGCGTAGCTCGATCTGTCTCTGTGTGTCTTCTGCCTTGTCTCTTGTGTAAATGGTAAATGGATTGCATTTATACATCGCTTTTATCCAAAGCGCTTTACAGTCTTGCCTCACATTCACCCATTCATACACCGACGGCGGTGCCAACCATACAAGGTAACAACCAACACGTCAGGAGCAGGTAGGGTTAGGTGGTGTCTTGCTCAGGGACACCTCCACACTTAGCTAGGAGGAGGGGGAGGAGCCCGGGGATCGAACCAGCGACCTTCCTGTTGCCAGACAACCGCTCTTATACCTCCTGAGCTACTGCCGCCCCCCCGTGATACGATGGAAGCGTGAGTAGTCGGTGTAAACCTGTTGTAAGGTAGCATAGTGTTTGTGTAATAGCAGAGTAAACAGCGGGGTGCTCACAGAACACACCCTGTCACCAACGCCAAGATGTCTTCGCCTGGAAACTAAACTCCAGGCCTTGATGCACCTGTTCCACCAGCACCAACCAGCACCACCTGCACCAACCAGCACCAACCAGCACCCTACGCCACCTGTTCCACCGGCACCTCCTGCTCCAACCGGTACCACCAGCACCACCAGCTGCGCCACGTGCACCACCTGCACCACCAGACTCTGAATAGTGGCTTGTGTGTCCTGCTGCTGTAGGCGGCACCACTGTAATTGCTCACTACTTCCTGGTGCATCAGGCAGGGAAGATAACACGGGAACAGGTCTCCAAGTAGACGCCAAGCGTTTAGTCGCGAGAGGCATGGATGTCCAAACTGCACTTATCTCGCGCTCAAACGCATTTTGCAGCCACGCACACAATAACCTCATAAGACGCTATTGCCCAATGATCCCTCTGTATGTATCTTGTGCTGGTGCACCTCTACTTGCTTCCCTACCGTTTTGGAGTTGGGGGGTTATTGCATTCGAGAGTAGTTCACAATTCATTTTCACAATAGGCGCTTGTGTGTTTCTAAGCGGTTAAACAGTAAAAGGTGATGGGTCTTCACAACTTTCATGGAAACGTTTATCCGACCTTACCAATGCTTGTGTGGGCATGAGTACATCATAAGACAGTGGGGCAACATCGGTTTAGGCATCAAACACCAAGCGTTTAGTCGCGAGAGGCATGGATGTCCAAACTGCACTTATCTCGCGCTCAAACGCATTTTGCAGCCACGCACAGAATAACCTCATAAGACGCTATTGCCCAATGATCCCTCTGTATGTATCTTGTGCTGGTGCACCTCTACTTGCTTCCCTACCGTTTTGGAGTTGGGGGGTTATTGCATTCGAGAGTAGTTCACAATTTTTTTCACAATAGGCGCTTGTGTGGTTAGGGTTAGGGTTAGGGTTAGGGTTAGGGTTAGGGTGTTTCTAAGCGGTTAAACAGTAAAAGGTGATGGGTCTTCACAACTTTCATGGAAACGTTTTTCCGACCTTACCAATGCTTGTGTGGGCATGAGTACATCATAAGACAGTGGGGCAACATCGGTTTAGGCATCAAACACCAAGCGTTTAGTCGCGAGAGGCATGGATGTCCAAACTGCACTTATCTCGCGCTCAAACACATTTTGCAGCCACGCACACAATAACCTCATAAGACGCTATTGCCCAATGATCCCTCTGTATGTATCTTGTGCTGGTGCACCTCTACTTGCTTCCCTACCGTTTTGGAGTTGGGGGGTTATTGCATTCGAGAGTAGTTCACAATCGAGAGTAGTTTTCACTTGCTAGCCACGCACACAATAACCTCATAATGGACACCATAAATATAGTGAATTGCAGCACACAACTCTTAACATCGTATTTCTCACCCTCATAGTAATTTTGTGATCTTTAATTTCTTGGTGGCTGTTCAAGATGCACCTGCCCGTGACCAGAAGCAATACTCCTTACCTCTGTGTTTCGTGTGTGGAGTTGGAGCTGTGATGTTAATTTGGCGGCTCGAGTCCCAGCGAATGATGAGATTACCGACATTGGATGGATTCACATACAATATGAGACAAGCGTGACATCCTGAGCGACTAGATGTTTGTCGGGTGCATAAAGCGCTCGTATCGCGCGAGATGGTGAGAAACGAGAGAACATATACGATGGGAATTTGAGGTGCATCTGCGAAGCGAAGAAGCGTATATATACATGCAAGAGATGAGGAAACACTCTCTCAGTCCGAGTGCCGGAGGAGTGTGAACTGAACCTATCCGCGCATGGTAGTTGTCGTTGTGTGCAAGAGCGTACGATAGGCAAGTCATGGTCATGACAAGAACCCAGGTGAGCGGAGGCAGTGAAGTGATTCCAGTGAGTCTTTTCAAAGTACGAGGGCATCTGGTGCACAAGGTGGGGAATGACAACTGAAAGACACGAGGCAGGAGCACACACACACACACACACACACACAGAGAGAGAGACCGATAGATAGGATCAGGGTCACTCTGGAACCCCACAGGCGTAGCTCGATCTGTCTCTGTGTGTCTTCTGCCTTGTCTCTTGTGTAAATGGTAAATGGATTGCATTTATACATCGCTTTTATCCAAAGCGCTTTACAGTCTTGCCTCACATTCACCATTCATACACCGACGGCGGTGTCAACCATGCAAGGTAACAACCAACACGTGCTAGCGATTTCACGCCCATCTACCCTACTCCCTACTTGGACTGTCGGCCCTTTGCCAGACTTTATGCGAAGAGTGTATGGAGCAGAGCCATAAGCATCGTCATGGACATCCATACCGGGGATAGGCGTTAAGGGTATGTGTGCATCGTACTTGCTCTCTTTTCGACACTCGCTGCGCCACTCTGTTGTTGGTATATGTCGTAGGAGCGGGAGGGAGCCCTGTGGATACACAGATAAAACGCTCAGACGTGACCTGTTCTGGTCAACACAACATACTCCGACTGCGGTAAAACGTTATTATCCCCTGCATCACTCTACCATACTCGTCTCGCTCGTCGGCCTCCCACTGAAGCTAGCTATCACTGATAGGAACAGAGCTGGGTGAGTAGGTGCAGGCCAGTCGGTTTTAACACTGTATTGTAAAAACACAAGTTATGTGACAGTAGTGTTGTCTAGACTAGATAGGGGAGCTAATGAGACCGATGTCGCGACTCAGTGCTCCATACGTAACACACTCCTCTCACGCCACAGATTCTCTCTTACACGCGTCATTTAAATGCCTAAAGACTCCGGCCTTCGCGCGACACCTAGATATCCACTCTCAGCTTACAACGAGAACCAGCCTCCCACACTGCACCTGACCACCCAACCTGGCACTCCTTCACGCCACCGTGTTTACATCGCATCTCTCGCACCTCCTGCTTCGCTAGACTCGGGTACCATGCTCTACGTCACCTCTAGCTCTCCCTCCGCTGACCATCCTGGAGTTGGCGACCACGCTCTCTGTCGCACAACTCTGCTCAATAGAGTGGCTTGTGTGCTCTAGGCTTTGCTACGTATGTGCTCTGTCCAACCACTGAATAAGAGTTGCGCCTCTACTGACTTCCGTGTTGTCATAGCCGATGCGAGCAGGAATTAGATACAGTACACGAGAAGAGAAGAGCATGATGGCTGCTTCTCACACAACAGCGACAGTGGATGACAACCACGCACGAACGAACACACACACACACACACACACACACACACACACACACATCCGGTGGGGAGGACACACACACACACACACGCACGCACACGCACACACACATTATAGCCCCTATACATCCCTCACAGATAGAACAGTAACAGTACAGTTAAATTGGAACTGTTTAAGGTGTGTTTGATCAGGGCGGGGCCTGGGTGTTTAAAAGAGGAGTGGGTGAAATTTACTTGTACACACATTGTGAGCGCTACCGACATAGGCCTTGATGGCTTCGGCTGCCTCCTCACAATACCGACACATCGTTTTGCGGCGAGCTCGCAGCGCGCGCGACAAGGCTCGAAGTAGAGCGAGAGTAGCCATTAGCGGTTGTAGCCATTAGCGGTTTAGCATACGAGGAGACAAAATGCTATGTTGGCCAACGACATGTGCTGGGTTTGAAGCCCGCCGTCATAACACGGGCTGTCTGCTGCAGTTCAAAGTCTGCGAAAGAAAACCGCCCGCCATAGTTGGATCATTTTATAGTCGGAGCGAACAAATCATTAACTCCATCGGTTGTCGTCAGCTGGGACGTTACTCATTCAATCGGTCGAAATGTCACTCTTGTTAAAAATGTACAATAAACAATCATGTTTATTGTACATTCATGTGTCTGAACAGCGACATTAATCAACATTAGTTAATGAGGCCCTTATATGAAGCCTTATTATGAAACCTTAACCCTAATATGAAACCCTAAAACTAAACCTTAATATGAAACCCTAACCCTAAAACCAAACCCCTTATATCAAACCCTAATCTTAATATGAAACCCTAACCCTATAACCAAAGCCCTAATATGAAGCTCTAAGCCTAAAAACAAACCCAGTATGAGACCCTAAACCTAAAACCAAGCCCTATCATGAAACCCTAATCCTAATGTAGCACCTCTAGTCCTAACCAATGATATTAATTGAGACGAACAGCTGACGATTTTATTGCCTTGCATCTTCTTGCAGCACTGAAATTTTAATACGGTAAAAAATGTAATGAAAATAGAGCTCTTCAAATTGACAAATAAGATATCAAACCAAATTATAGATCCTTATTAAGTGGGAACCTTCCAACTTGTGCTCCTGGAAATGAAGGAGGTGAGATCCAAACGTTCAGTTCCTTGTCCTTGTGTGTTGTACTAACTGGGTCGGTTTTATTTATGTGTTCTTATTGGTGTCTGTTTCTAACATGAGACCTCATTCACTTCTTTTCTTCATTCAGAAAATCTCATCATGTATGACCAACAACTAAGGATATACTCAGATTACAATGTGATGATTGACCATATATCAAAACAACAATGGGCATTTTAACATGAATACATTCATTATTTATCTCTTTATAACCACTTTTACTGGTAACATCCATTTTTTATGCTTTTTCCACATCATTTTAATATTTGACTAAGCTTAGCTAGCGATTGTCTGGAGTTGGTTTGGTTTTCATTGGCCCCGCCCCTAAAGGTTTGAATATCATTCAAATTAATCAGTTGCTAGGATTGTTGTTATGATTGTTATGATTTTAAAAGTAGTAAAGTAGTCAGCCACCTTGAAACACTCAATCAAAATTAGATTTGAACGCCGTTATACTTCCATAGAACAAAGACTTGAGCTGAATTAATATTTGAATGATGCTAAAGTTACATACTGTTTGTTCTGCTGCAAAATGACATCTAGAATGAGCTAGAACTGTTGCTAAGGGGGCCCCCGGCAACCAGTGATTGTTGACACTGGTCTAAGTCGCCGTAACCGTTCTCACCGCTGCCTCTGCAAGGTGACCCGGGGCAGACCGGAGAACAGGAGCCGGTCGGTCACTGCTGAGTGGTTCTCGTCGTTCTGTGAGTACCGTAGCGTGTGTTTATGTTGGAGCCACTCGTCTTCAATGGACGTCGGCTGAGTGTTGACGTTGAATGCAGTCGGTCGTGGTGGCGGCCGCTGTACACGGGAGGTCGAGGTTCACCGATTTTCAAACCAAGTTGTTAACTCAACTTAAACCTCGCCTCCATTTCATTTTGGTTCACGACCTCTGTTTATTGCCAAGAGAGTAAATGAACTCGTTGCTATGTGTAACTTGACAACTTGCTTGTCATAATTCAACGTCTGATTATTTGTGTAAAAGTGTCAAGATAATGTGGGTTGTTTTATGTTGCTGGTTGTTGCTTCCAAGTGGAACACCCGCATGAATCAAAGAAAACACGGGCGTGCTCGTTTTACACTGCAGGGACGTCCCAGCGCACACTCCCGCCCTCCCCTCGCTCCTCCCTCCCTCCCTCCCTCGCTCCCCTGCTCCACCACCTGAGAGACGACAACAACAACAACAACAACAACAACAACAAGGTCACCTGACACCTGCCGGGCCCGTGGAAAATTAGAATCAATAAATAATTGCGTGTGTGGCCGCGGAGATCGGGGTCAAGCGTCGGTGATGTCATCGACGTTCTGCATGACGGGACGCTGTAGTGGGGATGGAGGGGAGGTGGGGGAGGAGGGGGAGGAGTCTGGGGGAGGTGGGGGAGTAACCTCAGCAGGAGCTATCCCTCAGGAGGAGGAGGAGGTGGAGGAGGTGGAGGAGGTGGAGGTGGAGGTGGAGGAGGAGGAGGAAGGAGAAGGAGAGGCTGTCGCATGATGAAGAGTCTGTGAAGGCATCAGACAGGAACCGTATCGGCAACAGGAAGTCAAACAGCAACCTCTGCAGCAACAGGACGTCCTCCAATAGGAGGGAAAAGAAGACCAAGACTAACGAGTCTAGGGGCCCTCGGGGGTCTCCAGGGGCCTTCTACTACGTTGGAGGAACCAACGGCGCCAAGATGTAAGTAAACACCGAATGTTCAGTTAAAACAAATAAAAACAGGATGTTGAGTAAAAAATAAGAGTAAGAGTAAAATTAGGTAAGCACAGTAAGATTGATTGATTTTTTGTCTTTATTTGAAATCACAATTGAAAGTTGCATTTTCCTCCGGAAAATATGAAATGAAAACATAGAAATGTGTATAATATTGTATATATTGTGCATATTGTATGTTCTTAGATGTTGGTACTGCACTCAGAATGGCACGTCTGCTCTTATCCCAGCTATTATGCAGACAACCTAGCAATTATGAAACTCATTCTAAGCCTTGCAACTATGAATGCTTGAAACCTGCTCTATTCTTATCTTTATGTACCACAGTGATATATTGCTGTCTCTCCTTCAACAAATGTACTCTTTGTAAGTCGCTTTGGATAAAAGCATCTGCCAAATGCCCCTAAATGTAAATGTAAATGTAAATGTAAATATAAATGTAGAAGTGCTCTTGGGACGTCTCCGTGTTGTGTAGGTGTTGTGATGTGTCTCTTGGGTCTCAGAGTGAGTGACTACTGTGAGGAGAGAGGCTGGCAGCGGCTCCACGACCAGCAGAGACACGACTACAAGCTCAAGTGGTGTGAGACCAAGTCCAGAGCCAACTACCAGCACTTCAGAGAAGGTCCCGCCGCCATCAGCTGCTGTACCACAGCGATGTATTGCTCTCTCTCTTTCGACAAATGCACTTATTGTTAAGTCGCTTTGGATAAAAGTGTCTGCCGACTGCCCTAAATGTAAATGTATGAAACAAAACACACACGTTTTATTAAATAAACTACATCAGTCATAGCCGATTAGAAATGTGTGGTTTAATGCCACCCATGCCGTTGACACCCCATTGTTATTGTTATCTATCATAGTAATTCATTGCATTTAAATATCGCTCCGCAAGGCACCTTACATTAATGAGTGCTGTTCTGGTCTGTTGTGTAACAGGACAACAGCTGACTGTACCAGATACCCAACAACGCGGTTCTGACCACCAAGATTGGACTCCTCAACAGTCTCCGAGAGTATGAGCGCGTCTCTGCCAAGGTTAACGTTCCAGGACTCAGGTATATACTGTAGGTCACTATTCACTAGAATAGTCCACTCCAGGACTCAGGTATATAGGTTTTCACTAATTCAACTCCATGACTCAGGGTATATTAGGTCACTTCAAAGCATCCAGGGACTCAGGTATATACGGTCACTATTCACTTAGACATAGTCACTCCAGGACTCAGGTAATAGGTCATATTCACTAGAATAGTCACCTCCAGGACTCAGGTATATACTGTAGGTCACTATTCACTAGAATAGTCACTCCAGGACTCAGGTATATAGGTCACTATTCACTAGAATAGTCACTCCAGGACTCAGGTATATACTGTAGGTCACTATTCACTAGAATAGTCACTCCAGGACTCAGGTATATAGGTCACTATTCACTAGAATAGTCACTCCAGGACTCAGGTATATACTGTAGGTCACTATTCACTAGAATAGTCACTCCAGGACTCAGGTATATACTGTAGGTCACTATTCACTAGAATAGTCACTCCAGGACTCAGGTATATACTGTAGGTCACTATTCACTAGTATAGTCACTCCAGGACTCAGGTATAAGCTGGTCACTAGTATCGTGTCAACTTTAAAACTTAAACTAAAAACATATATATATTTTAGGTGAGCAAACAATCAGATTTTCTGTGTTATTATATGTATTTATATTTATTTGTGGATGGCAGAATTTGGCAACAACAAGGACATGTGCTTTTAGTGAAATGGTTAATGTTCGAATTTCCTTCCTTGAATGAAAATGTTGGTTAAAGGATGGGTCTTGGTAGACACTCCCACTGATGTGATGTCACTTCGTCACAATTTTAGTCACATGACCGTTTTGAAACGGCTCGTAATGGCGAATCACGCTCACACCTGGTGGTGTAATCGGGCCCCTTTAAGAGAGCTCCTCCCAAAATGTCAAAGCTCAGAACTTTACTTTGGTCTCCTCAATGAGCCCTTTAACATGCAGGGTGTTTTAACAGACAGACGGCATCTTGTTCCAATGCGCCCCCCCCCCCCCCGCAGGAGGCGGAGCCTAAAGATGGAGCAGTTCTTCCCGGAGACGTTTCGCCTGGACGTGAGGGAGGAGAGAGAGGCCTTCTTCGCTCAACAGAACGGTAGAACTAATCTGGCAACTAATCTGGCAACCCGCTGAGCCTGGCACAATATGACTCCCGCTCAGCCAGCGTTGGGTGTGTTCCATGTCAAAGGAGGACATTTAGTTAAAAACGTGACAATGTGAAGAAAATGTGAGTGAGTCCAAATTGCTTGCGCCAATTCTTGATTAATACCACTTCCATGTATTCCACAATTAAACAATTATTCAACACCGGTTACCGTGGTGACAGAACTGTACATCGTTAAGATCAGGCCTATGTTGGAAAGAAAACCCGTTCTCCAGTTCCCACGAGGACACGATCGAATGATCAAGGGGACATGCTGTTGCCATAGAGACACATATGCAGAGAACAGAGCCATCCACACACACACACACACACACACACACACACACACCACACACACACACACGGCAACGTGCTTGTGTGCATCCTGGTATATACAGTATGTTCTATTCTCATCCAGCAGTGGGCCAGTGAATCCTGACACTGCTGCTATATTATGGATCAGGTTGTCTGCAACGCGGAGGTTGCTGGTTCGATCCCCGGCTCCTCCTAGCTCCTAGCTAAGTGTCGAGGTGTCCCTGAGCAAGACACCTAACCCTACCCAAACCTCCCCATGATTGTGTGTATGAATGTATGTGTGTATGAATGTGTGTATGGATGGATGTGTGTATGAATGTGTGTAATCATGTGTGTATGGATGTGCTTATGATGTGCGCCGTCATGTGGTCGCTAGGTGTGGAGGATGGAGGGCGGGGGGGCAGCGTGTGGATCTGCAAGCCCACCGGGATGAACCAGGGCCGGGGCATCTTCCTGCTGAAGACCGCCCGGGACGTGGCCGACCTCCGCCTCAGACTGAAGCAGGATAACCTCCGCGGACACAAGGCTCACAAGCCGGCCCGCCACAGGCTCAATAGGCCACAGCGGTAGGGCAAACGTGTGGGTCTTCTGAAACGTTACAAAATTTCTGGGTTTTATTGCAACCAGGTTTTGCCATTAAAAAATGGCAGACAAGCAGGTACAGATGCTAGCATGCAGCGCTCCCTGAGTGTGTGTGTTGATGGGCTGACTTGAACCTGTGGTGCACCTGATTGCCAATGCACCACCAGGGGGGGGGGGGGGCTTTGCAGGCCCCACCCACCCTAACTCCAACTGGGCCAGGTGAGGCTGTAGCCCCACCCACCCCAGACTCTAACTGGGCCAGGTGAGGCTGTAGCCCCACCCACCCCCAGACTCTAACTGGGCCAGGTGAGGCTGTAGCCCCACCCCCCTCAGACTGTAACTGGGCCAGGTGAGGCTGTAGCCCCACCCCCTCAGACTGTACCTGGGCCAGGTGAAGCCAATTAAGCCACTAAACACACACACCACTCCCACACACACCGCAAATGCAAGGGCTTTCATCAGTGGACCATAGGCTCAGTCACCATTGTGTTAACTCGTTTGACAGTAGATTTATTTATGTCTTACCTACTCTTCGAGATCATTACTTTAAGCGGGAGATGAATCCCTGAGTAAAGCTGTAGCAACTCGCTGCCTCCAGGTACGTGGAGCAGCCGCTGCTCCTGGAGGGCAAGAAGTTCGACGTGAGGTCCTTCCTGTTGATCGCCTGCACCGACCCCTACGTGGTCTTCTTTCGCCACGGTTACGCCCGCTTGACCTGTGACCCCTACGACCCCAGCTCCAGCGATCTCGCAGCCCACCTGACCAACCAGGTACCACCACCTCCTTGTTGGACGCACTTGCACTTCTGCTTTCCTGTCCTCGTGGAGAGTAGTGGTGTCCTGTCTCTCTGTCCTCTCCGAAACACATTGTCCAACACACTCAAGTAGCGCTTTGCAATAGAAGGCATTGAATCAATCAATCAATCAATCAATCAATCAATCAACCAACCAGTCAATCAATCAATCAATAGAAATGTAAGAGCCATACATTTTCCCAAAATGCATAATTTGAGATGATTGGAAATGGCTAATCAAATAAAAGCTTGTAGGCTCATACAAATAGTTGATATTTCGCCTTTAACTTTGATATACAGAATGTATACTATACTGTATATATATCAGCTATCCTACCAAATACCCCAGCTATCCTACCTTGGCATTATTAATAGTACTCAGCATTGCTTAGCATACTGTATGTTCTTAGATGTCGGTACTGCACTCAGAATGGCACGGGTGTGCTCTTATCCCAGCGATTATGCCGGCAACCTGGAGCTTAGTTTGGATAAAAGTGTCTCAATGTAAATATCTGGGTTGTACAATAAAACATCAGTCAGGGGTTAGTGTCATAATCATAATGGCCTGCAAAGCCCTGTTGAGACTGCCACTGTGATGAAGGGCTGTACAGTAGGCCTCCATACAAATACAATATTGACTTGACTTGACTACTCTGCCTCCTGTCTTTGGCGCCCCCTGCCGGCCGGGCCCAGTGTGTGCAGAAGAAGCACCCTCGGTACGATGCTCTGAAGGAGAGCACCGTGTGGTCCATGGAGACCCTCAACCTCCACGTCAACCGCAGCTCCAGCGTCGCCAGGGGCCTGCCCAGGGACTGGATAACCGGACACTTCTCTGTGAGGACCCCCCGGGGACCTAATTAGGATGTTAACAGAGTGTTGTTGTTGTTGTTGTTGTTGGTGTTGTTGCCCCCCACTATCTACTGACAACTTCTGTCTGAAATAGTGTGCTATATGTGAGCTGCTAAATATCCCTTGCCCCCAAATGAATAATAGTTAATAATAAATCCATAGGTTTACACATGTTTTTTATTAGATGATAAATATATATATATATAATAAAATATATATAATAAAATATAGATTATATTATATATATAATACAAATGTAATATAATTACAATAATTATTATAACAAATGTCAAAATATATTCATATTTTAGAATCAATAAATAATATTATATAAATAATATTTGATACTTTTTTAATGCAGTGTTCATCAATGTGTCTGTATTGACCTGTTGTGTCCTCTCCTCGTTCCAGAGGACCATGCAGCAGATTATGCTTCAGTGCTTCTTGGCCGTCAAAGCCAAGCTGGACCGTAGGCTGGGCCTCTTCGATCTGTTCGGCTGCGACTTCCTCATCGACGAGGAGTTCAAGGTGCCGACGTTTAAAGGGGACATATTATGACGCCACCGGGTGTGGCATTCCCACG
Source organism: Coryphaenoides rupestris (assembly GCA_002895965.2). Classification (NCBI taxonomy): domain Eukaryota; kingdom Metazoa; phylum Chordata; class Actinopteri; order Gadiformes; family Macrouridae; genus Coryphaenoides; species Coryphaenoides rupestris. The sequence continues at coordinate 120,271 of PIJE02001398.1, forward strand.
AGTGGGACATTGCCCACTTGTGATGTCACATGGCAATTGTGAAACGGCTTTCAATGGCTAATCACACTCACACCTGGAGGCAGTGTGGCCCTTAAAGGGCCAACACTTCACCTGAACCAGCAGCTGCACACAGAACCATAGGTTTGGTTTCTTTCAGTAGGGGCTATCTTTAGGACATATACATTTAATTTACATTTACATTTAGGGCATTTGGCAGACGCTTTTATCCAAAGTGACTTCCAAAGAGTACATTTGTTGAAGGATTCCCCACTAAAACAAGTGAATTGTCCTGTCCAAAAATGTTACAAATCGGCTAAATAATGTTATATAATGATTTTCTTGATCAGAATCAGAATCAGAAACAGCTTTATTGCCTTTATTGTTTTTGCAAACGAGGAATGTGCTTTTGTGCAATTGATGCCTAACATTGAACATTGAACAGAAACAGAGAATAACGTAGAAAGAGTCTGATGTCTGCGGTGTCCTGGATCCTGCAGGTGTGGCTGCTGGAGATGAACTGTAACCCTGCGCTGCACACCAACTGCACGGTCCTCCAGGACGTGGTGCCCAGCATGCTGGTGGAGGCACTGGGTAATATACAGTCTATAATAATATACTGTACAGTGTGCAGTGAATGACAGATCATAACATCATACAGTGCAGAGGTTCTCGTCAACTGGTGGGTGGCAGAGCATAGGCCAAACCTTAGTCTGCAGAAAGAAGCCCATACATTTGCTAATGTTTTAATGTTAATTCAATGTTTCAATGTCTTGCTCAATTTCATTGAGTTTAGCCCCAATTGTTGCAGCTTTTTGTTCACTCTGTGTTTTTAACAGTACATGAAGGCAGTGTTCATTACTGCAATATTGGTGATATATAATATAATGTTGTATTTTTTGTTCCTGGGGTGAGAACATTTGACATTAAAACGCCCTTAATGTACTGTTAGCTCTTCCCAAATGTTACAACCTGCATACCGGTAAATTTGTTTTGGCCATAGCGATGAGATTTGCGTAATTGAGGCCTTTCCGTTTTCAATATTAGTAGAGATTAGAGTCTTCATGGATGGAAGGAGACAGGCTGCTACATGAGACTACATGAGTTAAAGAAGCCTTAATCATGTTTCTTTATTTGTTTCTGAGCAGACATCACTCTGGAGGTCTTCAACAAGCGTCTACGAGGACAGCAGCTGCTGCCGCTGGCCAGCCAGAGGGACTTTGTTCTCCTGTACAGCGATGCAGCCCCGCCCCCCACCTGCGCCCCGCCCCCAACCTGCGCCCCGCCCCCACCAGGGGCTAGGAGGCGGACCTCCAGAGGAGCAGTCTGCCTCCAGCAGAAGAAGACCACGCCCCTCCCGAAGAAGCAGGAGCCCACACTTCCCTGCAGACGCAATTCAAACTGGCCCAGTATCCCGGAGACGTCTGCTTCGTCTGACCACTCCTCCACCTCCACCTCCACCTCCACCGGCGACGACCTCCATCACCTGACGGCTCAGAAACGAGAAATCACCGCCGCCACCGCCAGTCCAGAAACGCCCGTCCTGAAACGACGTGTCTCCGCCCCTCCGCTCAAGCCCGGCCAATCACGGCGGGTGGAACTGCGACTGAGCGACTGTTCACGGCCGCCGCCCCCAGAGCATTTCAGTCACGTGAAGAAAGTGATCCCCTCTGGCACCAGAGACCCCGTGCAGAGGAGGATAGAGGACATCATGTCATCCGCGCCGGGCAACCCTATGACCTACCCGTTAACCCTCGATGACCTACCCTAACCCTGTGACCTATCACTATAACCCCTATGAACCTATCCTACCCTAACTCTGATGGACAGAACCGCTTAACCCTTATGAGCCTACAACCTAAGACCCTAATGACCTTACCCTAACCCGTGAACCCTATTGAGCCTACCCTACCTCTAACTACTGACCTACCCTAACCCTATGAGCCGGACCCCTAGAACCTCCCTATGACTCCGACCCTGAACTCTATGGACTGACCCTAACCCTATGATCTACCCTAACCCTGATGACCTACCCTAACCCTATGACCTACCCTAACCCTATGACCTACCCTAACCCTAACCCTATGACCTACCCTAACCTATGACCTACCCTAACCCTATGACCTGCCACCTAACTCTTGATACCTGGACCCTTGACCTCCTAACCCTAACCCTACGTTTTACCTGCGTTGTACTGTCCTTGCCTTTCATGTACTGTTAAAACATTTTTTAAAAGCTGCCAACAATTGGGGCTGAATTAAATTAGTAAAGCCACTGAAACGTGAATGAACAACATTTTTCCAAATGCACTTCCAATACTTCAGATCAGAACTCCCTGACACCCAACGTCATCTTCAGAAATTCAGAAATAGATTCAGAAATCTATTCTATCTTATGGTGTGTGTGGTGTGTGGTGTGTGTGTGTGTGGGTGTGGTGTGTTGTGTGTGTGTGGCTGTGTGTGTAATGTTTACCTGGATACAGTACGGCTGCATAATTATTTATGCGTCTAGACAGTACCAAGCTGAGGGGACTTAGTGCTAAGCGCAGTACAAACACCTCGCTGGCAGGGGCCCGTCTGGTTTTGTGGTGTGTTGCCATGGCTGCTGCTCCGGATATCGCTTTGATGATTTATTATGCTGGTTAACCGCGCCCTCCCTCCCTCCCTGCCGGTCCCTCCGGCCATGTTTGACGTACAAATGCGTCTACATTCACATTAGTAGGAGCGAAAACAAACGCGATTAGAGTTCAATCATTCAATCTCATAGTTGCATGAAATTAAGCGACATGTTTAAAACCCGTGGATACTATGAAACTATGACACTATAAAACTATTTAACTATTTAACAATTTAACTATAAAACTATAATGGTATTAAAAAACTATTTAACTGATATAACTGTATACTGTTTAACTATTTAACTATAAACTACACAAATATTTAACTCTTTAACGATTTAACTATTCAACTATTCAACTATTTGAACTGCTCAACATTACGATCACATGGTTCTATGTTGTCTGTGTTGTGTGTGTGCCGTTACTTTTTACTTTACTTTTAGCGATCAACAATCGGCGTCACAAATTTCGTTCTCATTCCGTGACCAGAAGCTTCTCTGATGAGTCGGTCCGTCAGCAGTGTGTAACTATTTAAACTGTTAAAACTGTTTAACTGTTTTAACCGTTAACCGTTCAACTACTCAACGTTACCGATCACGTGTTTCTATGTTGTCTGTGGTTGTGTGTGTGTGGCATTACTTTTTACTTTACTTTTACGATCAACAACTGAGAGCTCGTCTGCAGGCGGCAGGAAGGAAGGAAGCGGCCCCAACAAACCTGCGCTGCCACCACCGCATCACGTGCGTCGCCGACCCTTCGTTCCTCTTCCAGCTCTCTCTCTCTCTCTCTCTCTCTCTCTTCTCTCTCTCTCCTCTCTCTCTCTCTCTCTCTTCTCTCTCTCTCTCTCTCAGGCTGACCCCCACGTTGCTCTCCAGCAGAACAAGGCCCCCCTTTTTTTTTTTTTTTTTGCTGGCTTTAGAGCTCAGCGGCTGCAACCGGACCGCCCCGCCCCACTGCTGCCTGCCTCACTTTGACTTCTCTCTTCTATCCTCTTTGACAAGATCCCAACAACCCCCTCCCCCCCCCCTGCCCTCGCCATCCCCCCTGCCAAGCCCTCCTCCCTTCCCTTCCCTCCTCCCTCCCCTACTTTAGACCTGATCTGCTTGGTTGGGGGGGTCGGTCAGCCAAGAGAGAGAGAGAGAGAGAAGAGGGGGGAGACAGACAGATAGAGAGAGAAGAGAGAGAGAGAGAGAGAGAGAGAGAGAGGTGGGGGGTGGAGGGTACAGCAGATGGTACCCACTCAGAGAGGCTGAGGTTGCAGAGCGGGAGGACTGGAGACTGGAGACGGACGGGAGGCGGGAGACGGGAGGCGGGAGACGGGAGGAGGGAGGAGGGAGACGGGAGGCGGGAGACGGGAGGAGGGAGACAGGAGGCGGGAGGACACCCGAGGGTGCAGACGGACTCTGCGGTCATGGGATGCTGCAGCGTGACCCAGAGGAACACGGCGGGCATCGACGAGGTGGGACCCGACGAGATAGAACTCCTGGAACTCTCCAGAGACAATTTAGGGTAAGGAAAGATAAAACTAATATCAATATATCTGTGTGTGTGTGTGTGTGTGTGTGTGTGGTGGGGTGGGGGTGTTCATCACCTGTTGGAGGTGTGATATCATGGAGTTGGATGGAAATGACTTGCTGGAACAAAATCACACAGTGAAGTAGAAGAATTAGAAGTAGAAGAATTCAGAGTGTGGAGAGTTTTAGAGGAGGAGGAGGAGGAGGGGAGGAGGAGGAGGAGAGAGACGGCAGCAGTTTGTAGAAAAATCATATGTGCACACACACACACACACACACTCATGCACACACATATGCACACACACACACAGCACTCATGCTCACACACACAGCCATGCAGCACACACTCATGCACACACACACACACACACTCATGCACACACACACACACACACACGCACCACACGCACTCATGCTCACACAACACATGCACCACAGGCCACATACACACACACACACTTTTTAAAGGACATCCTATCCCATCCGAGCTGTACTTAAACGTTATATGTAAGGATATGTCAAATTCGTAATTTACTTAATTATCTTAATTCCACGTCTAACCGCTGGGCAACACCGGGAAGACAGCACCACAGTCTCTCGTAGGCATCGCCATTGTCTCTCTGTCCACCGCCACCCCGATTCGCAGAATAGTGCGTTAAAGTACAAACTAATTGGGTCCTATTTAGGCAACATGAACCGAGGGTGGCGGTGGGGTGGGGGGTGGGGGGGGATCCACTCATGCTGCAATGACGTGATCAGGAGATTATGACAGAGGGGGGTCTTATTCTGGGGCTCATCATAAACACGCAGAGATTAATATTACCAGGAACTTAAAACAACGTGAGGATCGGTACTAACACACACACACACACACGCTCACATGCACACACATACAGACAGACAGACAGACAGGCATACACACACACACACACACACACACACACACACACATGCAGACACACACACATGCACACACACACACACACACACACACACCGCTCTGAAGCCAGATCAATGTGTTTGAGGGTCAGATGGTCTGCTGCTCCCGCCAGAGTAATCTGATTATGTCCGCTCGAAACATCTGAACATTTAAACGTACCAAACGGACAGATTTGAAGATATTAAAGGGAGTTAATCGAACAAATAAGATAAAAGATATGAAATAGTGTGAATTAACGTGATATGTGTGAAAAAAAAATAAAGAGTAATAAACGCACGCATGACTTGTGTTCGTTCAGGCTTTGGACCGTCGGCGAGAGCAGACGTCAGCTGTCAGTGAAGAGCGGGAAAACGGAGGCAGCGCCGAGACGACCTTCAGCTGACCTCCAGCAGGACCAGCCAGGTCAGCATGGGGGGGGGGGGGGGGGGGATGAGAGGGACGAGAGAGGGAGAGAGAGAGAGAGAGAGAGGAGAGAGAGATAGAGACAGAGAGAGAGAGAGAGAGGGGAGAGAGAGAGAGAGAGAGAGAGAAGACGAGAGAGAGAGAGAGAGAGAGGGGAGAGAGAGAGAGAGAAGAGAGAGAGAGAAGACAGAGAGAGAGAGAGAGAAGACAGAGAGAGAAAGAGGAAGTACAGAGGGGCGGGGGAGCCTTTAGGAAAGAATGTGAACAGAAATGTTTCATGAAATGCCCCAAATAGAAATTAGGGCCGATTCATGCTTTAAAAAAACATGCGTTAGAACCGTTTACTGGTTGACTCAAACTCTTTCCATGTTCGTCAAAAAAGGAAGTATTTTGCGTGATCTTTATTTAGTCTTACCACACATGGACACGCATGCAAAGTAAAGTCACCTATAAGATGTTTGGGTTGACATTGGCAAAGGAAACATATTCACATTACAATGTGCATTCCTCTTTGATGAACTTGATTAAGCCAAAATGTAACAGCTTTAAACGTGATTCCAAAACCATGTACACACCCACCTTAACGTTATATCTGAGTCTTGGTACACCTTCACAAACTCCAGAGATCCAATACTGCACCTGCATTGTATTTCTTAATTGATCATTCTCATCAAAGCCTGGACCTGGGAGCTAATAAAGATGTTCTGGTCGCTTCCATGATTCAATGTGTAAAAATCCTGTTTAAATGATGCATACAGGATGAGCCGTTTGTGGTGTTAAAAGCTATATATAATGACAGCTATTCTCACAACACTTCACAACATATCCATGACTCCACACACCACTGTTCTGTGTCATTTGTTGTTTAGGGGAATTCATTTAACTTACCTAAGTTTACATGACTTGTAAAAGGTGGTTGGGCCTCATGTTTGCTAACAATGGTGGACATGTTCTTGATACATTTCAATGTCAAATCAGACTTATGATTACAACAGATATCACAAATTACTTGTTCGTTTTAGGAGCAGTAAATAAAGGTAATCTAAGTCTATAGTCTTTGCATGCATCACCATTGTGCGTATTTTAAGCAGTATTTCAATCATATGTTTATGTGTTAAGAGTGTAAACATGGCTGAGAAATGCTCTGGTAACGCTTTACAATAAGGATGCATAACATTAGTTCAGCAATAAGCATCCATTAATTACATTAATTAACAATGAACAGGTAACGGTTAACCCGTTTGCTAATGGTGTTCATGTTAGCCGATGTATGAATTCATCGGGTTACAATTAACCCCGACCGTACCCCTAACCCACGACAACTAACCCTAACCCTAACCCGCGCACCCGAAGTTAGGTTTTTATAGATGGAATAGATGATTTCACCACAAACTACCAATGGCGATCAACCTGCCAGGTGTTTTATGGCTGTGTTGGTTTCACCTGGCCTCTAGGTGGTGCTGTGGGGGGAGAAGCCGAGACCAGTTACACCACAGGATCTATTCCCATCAGCCAATCAGGGACTGGGAGGGCCAACCTGCGCACACCTACGGAGAGATCGCCTACTCCTCTGTGGTGACTCTGTGTCACACGTACACACAGGTAGCCTCGGCATCACAACACAACACACATGGCTGCTAAAACTGTCATGTGTGTCAACTGTCTGTCAACCTCAAATTAAAAATGTCATTTGTTCACCTCATTGTGAGTTCCTGTTTTCAAGTTTTCCAATTTATTCTCCATCACAACCTTAGACAGTGTCTCTCCCACAGCGTTTTATAAATCATTCAAAGTGAGTCGGCGCCTGTTGTCAATGTTTTCAAAGCTTAATGTCCGTTCTGCTCGTTTGGTTTGTCTTGACTTTGAGCCAAATCCTTAAGTCCTTCTTCTCGTTGTCCTTCCTCCAATAGGAGCGGAGCGATCACTTCCTGGTGTTGTTCTCCTTTCACCTGTTGATCCTGTCGGTGGACCACGCCCACCGTGACTTTGTTATAAGGTATCAATTTATCTTTACTTCACATTCAATGTAGTCCCCGTTCAATGTTTTTGGGAAAGGTTTCACCTGCAGGTTCAACTGCAAGAATGTGTTTCAAAGCAACTGTCTGTCCAACAAGGCGAGTGTTAGAAAACGGTGTGCAATATTCTAGAACTATCACTGGCAGACAAAGGTGATGACCCGACCCAGATACAGTGGCAGTAGCGGTGTCTTGGCAACAGGAAGGTTGCTGGTTTCGATCCCCGGGCTCCTCCTCCTCCTAGCTAAGTGTGAGGTGTCCCTGAGCAAGGACAACCACCTAACCCTACCTGCTCCTGACGTGTTGGTTGTTACCTTGCATGGTTGGTGTATGAATGGGTGAATGTGAGGAGAAATGTAAAGCGTTTTTGGATAAAAGTGCGATATAAATGCAATCCATTTACGGTTTATATTTCCAAACCAAAACAGCATAGCCTATAGGAGGAGCGCCATCCCGTCTCTTTACTAAGCAAGCAAGCTCAAGACAGGCTTCTGTCCACCGGGGTAAACAGAGCCAGGTTATCGTCACCCTTGAAATTGTGTTCCACCTTCTCGCAGGGAATCCTCCGCTGTCCGGCCTGAATCGCTTCCGACCCGTCTCCTGGGACGGCTGACACCTCACACCACAAGGATGGTTTTGAAATCAGCAGTTAAGTGCTCACGAGACCAACTCTTTAAATACCTTTTCATAAATATATATTTTACAGTTTTATAGGAAGCCTTACTGGTAGTTACCTTTTAGTCGTTACTTTTAGGTTTGTTTCCCAGTTTAGGGTTTTAATTGTTTTTAGGGCTCGACTGCCATTTCTAGCCCTGTACAGCCAAGTTCAGATATCTTTTCACTTTTTTGGACAATTGGGACTATTGTATTATTTCGGAACTTTTATTTGTTTCTTGGCCTGTTTAAGGACTTACAATTACACTAGAGCTTAACCAAGGGGGTTAGACCTACAATTTACACCAGGAACTCCAAGTCACGAGGGAACTTCAAGTCATTAATCCAAGCGGGTTTGAAAGCCAATGCCACAAAACCTGTCTCTGGTTGCTTCCAGGTGCGCATGGTGGACCCCAAAGGTGTTCCTGTGCCCCCAACAGCCGCGGCCTGAATGAGTCAGCCACCTGGATGGGAACCACCTGGAGGTCCACCGCCCCGCACCGTCAGCCCCGCCCTCGGCCCGGCTGGGCGTACCTGTGTGAATCTCACACCTCTGCTTACGCTTTGGCATTTGGTGCCACACGTACACCTCTTCACCCCGCGCAGCCGCCACACGCTACGCCCCGGCCACAGATCAGTCAGGAACGTTAAAGGAACTCCTATTATACCACCAGGGTTGAGCGTGATCAGCCATTCCAAAGCGGTTTCGGAAGTCATCCGGCTTGGAATGGCCCCGCTTAGTGTCCACCTAGAAGGATTGCTGGATAGATTCAGCCTAACAGGCCTAACCCAGTGGACTGTGCTGGAGCAACTGGTAAGGCTGATCTATCCAGCACAATTCCAGGTGGACACTCCCACTTGCGATGTCGTCAAGTGGGGCCATTCCAAGCCGGAGATTGGGAAACCGCTTGGAACGGCTCATCACGCTCACACCTGGTGGTATAATAGGGGGTCCTTTTAAAGCACGTCTTTCCCCACAGCTGCCCTGCGACGAGCATTGGAAGAGAGAGGAACTGAAGACGTATTTACTGCAAATGCCGATACGTCGCTGGGAAGGAACACCCGTCCAGCGGCTGGGAGAGGCGATCTTCATATCCGTCATCCGCACGATGAAGACACAGAGACAGGTGACGACGGAACATTTCTTCATCTTGGGCAATACAGAGTAGCATTAGGTTAAGCATATACCGGTAACTTCTTAGACTAGCCATAGCCAGCTAGCTTCAGCTTGGTAACTTCGAGTTGGGCGTGTTCCAGCAGCCAGGCTTCATTTGCCCCGCCTCAGTTTCACTCAGACTCCACCCCTGGAGTAGACGGAGTCGGTTCTGATTTGCCAAAACGGCGACCCATTCAGAAACCAATGGGTGACGCCAAGGAGGGTTTGTCCAGATATTTTATGATTGAGACAGGTAACTGCGCTCATTTATATCCCATCATTTTGAGCCTTTGAAGGAACATACCCATAACATTGTATGATTTATTTAACAGTTCGTGCAATGTGTTGAGAACAGCTTGGTTTCCAGTTGCATTGTCATGTAGTGGCTATTGTTAAATGCGGTTTGGTTGACATCATTGGTTGAGTGACAGGCCAAAGAAAGACAAACGTCTGCATGTGACTGTATGACTCACACTGACTCTGACCCACGGGTCTCTCTGGCATCGCAGGGTGTCCAGGAGAGACGGTTGATGGTTCTCTACCCACAAGATGTGCTGCTGCTGTCCGTGGACAACGACATGATCAACCTTACATACGAGGTAACCTCTGATCCAGCAGTCCTACTGTGTTACAGCAGAACCTCTGACCCAGCAGTCCTACTGTGTTACAGCAGAACCTCTGATCCAGCAGTCCTACTGTGTTATAACAGAACTTCCAGGGGGAGGAGCCTGGGCAGGAAACCAAAAACTGCAAGGGGCGGAGTTACGCCTTGTTCCCCGTTTCATTGCGGAAATACTAAGAGAACCTTAACCACCACGCGGTCTGTGTGTCCACAGGGCAGGTTGGCCAGACACGGCGTCCGAGCAGTGGAGCGATCGCTCATCAGCGGATGCCTGGAGTTTGAGTTGAAAGGTAATCTCAGCACTATAAGCTTGACGTACACATTTTGTGTCTGGTGGGTAGAACACAGATACAAAATGGCGCCGTAAATGGCTATTACATTAAGAATCAGAGAATCATATAGACAAAATACAGTCTACATATAAATCAAAGAATCAAAGATGCATGCAAACAGCAACAACATGTTGAACTCTTAGACCAACAAACACCAACACAGAACTTTAGAACGCTGGCCGGCAACGACAACTTCGCCAACACAACCAAGATGGCCGGCACCGACAAGTTCAACAACAAGAAACAAAATGACCCCATGTTGTGTTGGTTGGAGTTTGCTGCACTTTAAAAAGCAAGCTGGCGTGGTCTGAGATGATGACATGCTGGTGTTGTGCAGGGGAGATGCTGGGAGTCCCTGCAGGTGTCCTGCACAAGTCTCCAGGACTACCACACCTGGCTGTTTCCACCTGAAACAGGTATGGGGAACACTTCCATTTACATTTACATTTAGGGCATTTGGCAGACGCTTCTATCCAAAGCGACTGACAAAGAGTACATTTGTTGAAAGAGAGACAGCATATATCACTGTGGTACATAAAGATAAGAATAGAGCAGGTGTTCAACCATTCATAATTGCAAGGTTAATAGAATTTCATAATTGCTAGGTTGCCTGCATAATAGCTGGGCTAAGAGCAGACGTGCCATTCTGAGCACGTAACATCTAAGAACATACAATATGCTAAACAATGCTATTAATAATGCCAAGACGTACAAACACGCAAGTTAGTGCTCGGGTTAGGAGAGGGAAGGTGGGGGGCAGGGGGGCAGGGGGTTTTACGCAGAGTCCAGGTGAACTCTGAACAGGTGGGAACGTCCTTTGGGCCTCATTCAAAAAGCTGGACTGCTCGTCACAGTTTTACTTTGTCATGAATTGGTTTTGTGTGAGCCTAGCGGTAGATTGTCGTATGTGCCGTACATTCTCTAATGGAGTCCTAATGTTGTCCAGCCAAAGAAAGAACGCCCAGAGTGGGCGGGTAAGACGGACGCCCCGCCCCTGCCCAAGCTCCCGAGGAACGGGAAGAAACCACAGCAACACGTGAAGATCCAAGCGGACCACCCATGTCCCCCGAGTGGACGCCCTGCTATAGACACCCACCACCGCCGATGTCCCCCTAGTGGACACCCTGCTGCAGACACCCACCACCACCAATGTCCCCCTAGTGGACACCCTGCTGCAGACACCCACCACCACCACCGAGGTCTGCCCAATGGACGCCCTGCTCCTAGAGACACCCACCACTGCCGAGGTCCCTCCAACGTACGCTCTGGAGACACCCACCACCACAAATGTCCCCCCAATGAGCACCCTGCTCCTGGAGACACCCACCACCGCCACCGATGTCCCCCTCGTGGACATCCTGCAGACAGCAGCAGCAGTGTGCCTATCAGCCATGTCTTCTAGTTGTGTCTGAAGACAGAGAGTGTCTCACTCTTAACGTCAGCTGAGCCGCTCTCAGAAACTCAGGTGTAACGGACCTTCCTTACCTGGCGGCCATATTGGTTGGATGTGTAGTTGAGGGCGGCGGGGGGGGTGGGTGAACCGACTGGTCTGGAATGTTTGGCAACCATCACATCTCACTGGGGTTATTTTGACTTCTGCATTCCAGTTCCCCAATTTAGTTGTCAAGATTCCAGAAGGTTTCTAGAAGGTTTCTCCAAGTTTCCCAGCAAACCAAAATAGTGCTCGACGAATAATGTCGGTATTCTAAAAGGTTAAAGTATTTTGATATGAGGAGATCCATTGATCTTTCTACTTTTCTAATATCTTTTAAAAAAACAAGAACAAGAACCGTATTCTATTCTCAATACTAAAATAGAATAGAAACCTTTTCTGCTGCAGCTGAAAGTCATCTCAAAGTGATGTGGCTCTAACTGCAGCTCCAACTCCAGCCACTAGGGCCTTCTCATAGAACAACTGCAAATGTTGAACTTGAAATAAACTTGCACCTGCGGTTTACATCACATTGTTTAGTTTGAAATTAATGGGCGTGTCTAATTATTGGGGCCCCTTGGGGGAGGATTTGGGTTTTGGGTTTTCCATCTCAGGTGAGCAATGATGAGGAACAACCACCAGAGGTCACTCACCACACACTTTAGGACCTCTGAGATGAGAAGCCCTCAAAACATGATGTGACCACTAGACCAGTCTACCAGCCCACCCAGTGGACTGTACTGACCGCTAAACTACTGATCCAGTCAGCATACGTCTAGGTGGACATTCCCACTTGTGATGTCACTAGACGGTAGTCACATGGCAATTGCTTGCAATGGCTAATCACACTCACCTGGTGGCATAATAGGGGTCCTACCAAACTGTTAAAGGGGCCCTATTATACCACCAGGTGTGAGCGTGATGAAGCATTACCAGCCGTTTCAAAATGGTCATGTGACTAAAGTTGTGATTGTGACAAAGTGACGTCACAAGTGGTCGTGTCCACCTGGGTGTATGCTGACTAGATTTGCATGCTGTTTGCCTGTTGGTACAGTCCACTGGGTGGCCTGGTAGTCTGATCTTGCCATCACACCAGAGGACTGCATCTGTTTTTTATACGATGTTGGCATATGCCATTTAAAATCAATCAATGGGTCTTCTTCTTCCTTCTTCACTGATTCCGATTGCTCTACATTTTCCTCTTATCTTTCAGAAGCTTTGATTTGTTTTTGTAAGCATTTACAATGGAAAGCGTACATAGGAAGTTGAGTTTTGTTGAATGCACTTAAAGTCATACAATGAGGGTGATGATGTTTTGTTCTTTTTGCATTCATCTGTGACCATGCTTGAGTCATCTCCTACATTCCAAGCCTTTCACTTTTCTTTTCAAAAGAAAATCCAATTTGTATGTAGCGCATCCATTTACCAGCATTTTTCTATGTTTCTGATGGTATTCTGAGGGTCAGTTGAATAACGAAACAAGGATTGTGTGTAAATTCACTGCTGCTAAAAGAAGTGCATGCGACTTTTAAATGACACCCCATTCCAGAATTACCCGTTCATTAACTCCATTTGTAGCCTGCCAATACTATTCGCTCTTTAATCTGTTTAAACTTAAAATCTTTGATCCGTGCCAATTATTTAAAGTGTGAGGGTCAAGAGACTAGTGTTTTAAAAATAAATAAGTTGGCTCATGTTTTTGCGAAACAAAAAGGCCCACCACTCCACTAATCCCTGGGTATATCAAGATTAATTAGTAGATTAATTAGTTCATCATTAGGAATCATTATTGCCCCCATGGTCTGCCTGTAGCGTAGCCAACAGACATGCCACACCAGGCTAATAAGCTACAATAGCAAGTCCACCTCTTATGCCTGACATTGCCAGTAGTTTAGTAGCCTTGTGCCTCATTATCTGTTGCCCAATGGTTTCAGATGAAGCCTTCAAATATGGAGTCTCCTTGTCGGTGACCACAGTGTTCACACACAGACACACACACACACACACACACACACACACACATTATTGGGGCCTCCGATATAATGGATTGTTTAAGTGGTTGCAACAAAGTTCAACATGGGCAGGCTAGCACCAAAGACCAGATGAGACTACAGCAGTTTGGAGGAACAGAGCCAGCTCTTCAGAGTTCTCTATGTGAGGAATGTAGGTGATTGATGGGCTTTATTACAATATCTGGTCCAGACTACTGACCCGTCCTCGTGTGGTCATCACTATAACGTTCGTCACTGACGTTCCCACTGGCAGCCATTGAATGCTCCCCCATTGTTGTCTCTCTCTGCCCACACGCAATCTGACAGCATTCATAGGCCTGCTGCATGTAGGAGGATAAAATAGCCACTCAGAACTGGAGCGGCTGGATTAAGTCTCACTGTCGTGTCGTGTGTGGACATTGAAACGAGGCCTGTAAATTATGTTAAAAAAAAAGGTCACGTTTTATAATATGCAGCACTGCCACCCTCTAGTGGGCGTCGGAGGTTGGAAGGCGGATGAATGGGAGAGGTGAAGAGAGGAGACATTTGCCTGTCAATGGACCCTCATTACAATACCAAAGAATAAAACGCAGTGGCACACAAAAGTTTCTGTTAAGCCTCACAACATCATCACCATTTCAATCACGGTTCTCCTCTGGGCCGTGTTTGGCAGGCTAGGCTGCTGGAGGTAAAACTGCTTCAGTAAGAAAACAAAGTCATCGTGTGGGAGACCCTTTTCACAGATCATCAGTAGCAGGGTAAAGTAACTTCCTGTTCCTGTAGTAGCAGGGTAAAGTAACTTCCTGTTCCTGTAGTAGCAGGGTAAATAACTTCCTGTTCCTGTAGTAGCAGGGTAAAGTAACTTCCTGTTCCTGTAGTAGCAGGGTAAAGTAACTTCCTGTTCCTGTAGTAGCAGGGTAAAGTAACTTCCTGTTCCTGTAGCAGCAGGGTAAAGTAACTTCCTGTTCCTGTAGTAGCAGGGTAAAGTAACTTCCTGTTCCTGTAGTAGCAGGGTAAAGTAACTTCCTGTTCCTGTAGTAGCAGGGTAAAGTAACTTCCTGTTCCTGTAGCAGCAGGGTAAAGTAACTTCCTGTTCCTGTACTGTGTTACAGCAGAACCTCTGACCCAGCAGTCCTACTGTGTTACAGCAGAACCTCTGATCCAGCAGTCCTACTGTGTTATAACAGAACTTCCAGGGGGAGGAGCGTGGGCAGGAAACCAAAAACTGCAAGGGGCGGAGTTACGCCTTGTTCCCCGTTTCATTGCGGAGATATTAAGAGAACCTTAACCACCACACGGTCTGTGTGTCCACAGGGCAGGTTGGCCAGACACGGCGTCCGAGCAGTGGAGCGATCGCTCATCAGCGGATGCCTGGAGTTTGAGTTGAAAGGTAATCTCAGCACTATAAGCTTGACGTACACATTTTGTGTCTGGTGGGTAGAACACAGATACAAAATGGCGTCGTAAATGGCTATTACATTAAGAATCAGAGAATCATATAGACAAAATACAGTCTACATATAAAATCAAAGAATCAAAGATGCATGCAAACAGCAACAACATGTTGAACTCTTAGACCAACAAACACCAACACAGAACTTTAGAACGCTGGCCGGCAACGACAACTTCGCCAACACCAACAAGATGGCCGGCACCGACAAGTTCAACAACAAGAAACAAAATGACCCCATGTTGTGTTGGTTGGAGTTTGCTGCACTTTAAAAAGCAAGCTGGCGTGGTCTGAGATGATGACATGCTGGTGTTGTGCAGGGGAGATGCTGGAGCCCCTGCAGGTGTCCTGCACAAGTCTCCAGGACTACCACACCTGGCTGTTCCACCTGAAACAGGTATGGGGACATTCATTTACATTTACATTTAGGGCATTTGGCAGACGCTTTTATCCAAAGCGACTTACAAAGAGTACATTTGTTGAAAGAGAGACAGCAATATATCACTGTGGTACATAAAGATAAGAATAGAGCAGGTTTCAAGCATTCATTATTGCGAGGCTAATAGAACGGATTTAATAATTGCTAGGTTACCTGCATAATAGCTGGGATAAGAGCAGACGTGCCATTCTGAGCGCGTTACCAACATCTAAGAACATACAATATGCTAAACAATGCTAAGTACTGTTAATAACGCCAAGACATACAAACACGCAAGTTAGTGCTCGGGTTAGGAGAGGGAAGGTGGGGGGCAGGGGGGCAGGGGGTTTTACGCAGAGTCCAGGTGAACTCTGAACAGGTGGGAACGTCCTTTGGGCCTCATTCAAAAAGCTGGACTGCTCGTCACAGTTTTACTTTGTCATGAATTGGTTTTGTGTGAGCCTAGCGGTAGATTGTCGTATGTGCCGTACATTCTCTAATGTAGTCCTAATGTTGTCCAGCCAAAGAAAGAACGCCCAGAGTGGGCGGGTAAGACGGACGCCCCGCCCCTGCCCAAGCTCCC
>PIJE02001399.1:0-17500 GCA_002895965.2 Coryphaenoides rupestris
CAGCGGCCCGGCGCCCAGGGAAGCCCCTTCTCCGTGAACGGGGTGCAGCCCTCCAGACCCTCCCTGGACCAGCAGGCCCCGGCTCCAGGCTCCGGACCGGGGCTGGCGGGGCTGCTGTCGGGGGTCAACGCGCCATGGCTCCCGGCGGTGAAGCAGGGCCAGGGGGGCGCTCCTGGGCTAGGTGGTGGTGTTGGTGGTGTTGGTGGTGTTGGTGGTGTTGGCGGTGTTGGTGGTGGCGGTGGTGGCGTGAGGAGACTCACCAACCCACCGCCCCCACACAGCGGCAAACTGGACGGGCTGTCAAACCACACATACCAGCAGCGGCACGCCGGCCCGCCCAACCAGGTGGCGCCGGACATGGGCCCACTCCTTCCTATGAACCCGGCCCTCAGAACCAACCAGCCCCCCAGAACCAACCAGCCGATCCTGGGGAACCCCAGCCAGTCCTCCCCAGAGCAGAGGGTGCCGGCGGTGGGGAACTTCTCGGTGGCGAGCCCGCCGCCTGGGAACTACCAGAACAACCGGGTCAACCGGCTGACCTTCGACTTCCTGCCCGAGGGAGACAACACGGTGCCGGGCATCAACACGGACTCGGACTTCATCGACTCCCTGCTCAAGTCGGGCTCGGGGAACGACGACTGGATGAAGGATATTAATCTGGATGAGATCCTGGGGGGTCACTCCTGAACCCCAGAGTCAGAACTGAAACGGACCCACAGTCGTACCGAAAGCGGAAACAAATTTCCGGAACTATTTGACGTGAGAGGGTTACATTTGTAAATTATGTTGAAAAAAAAGTGCTTTTTTTTTTATTAACTAATTGTATTGTTTCCTATCCAAGTAACATGTATTGTTTTGTATGTATTGCCTTGAAGTCGTATTCTCTCTGTGATTCTCAGGTCTTTTGTTCTGGGGCAAATGACGAGAAGAGAAGCAGAGTTTTGTCACGGTGGCCATAATTGTAGTCTTTTGTGCCCATGTTGTGGTCCATAGGTAGAGGATACAATAATAATGCAAACAGTGGCCGTGAAAATCATTGCTGTATTCTTTAAAAGCCCATTTTTGCGTTATTGTGCTTTGTTTCCGTATAAGCATCCAGTATATATCGCATGAAATTAACCTTATACATTTTTTTGGTTTATATATCATGTACAGTATATCTTGACACATAATTATTTTCCTACTTATTCTTCAAACTTTTCATCTGTGGTAGATTTTGATGCAAATAAAGAAATGTAACCATTTAATTTCTTCCACATAATATTTAATAAATATTGGGATATTGTAATTTGTGTAATTAATAAAGTTGATTGAAACAGTGTTTTTTCGAGTAAGATAATTATGTATCCTTGTAGCGATCAATATTATTCATGTCCACTGTGGGTTCGAATCCATGCTATGTTTCTTTACGTGAGGTTTAGATTTTACTACAATATTTAAAGTTTGAGTTGTGTGTTTAAATGTGTTTAATGTTTAATTTATTCAGCGATTTTAGAATGGCTAAACTCACTGGGGTATCCTAAAAGGCTGAATACAAATACATCTTAAAAGTCGAAATCTTTTGCGTTTTTTTGAATTTTTCTGAAATGTGTGGATATTTTGTTAGTTTGTTTGTTGCATTTTTTGGATTTTTATTGAACATTTACGGATTACAACTATCACAAACAGACCGGATCAGGAGAAAGTCAAGAAAACATGTATGATTTCTCATGAATGAATAGAACAGAAAACCATAACGCTAAAAAGAAAAACCAAAGCCTAAAACCATAAACCAAACCTTAAAGCATGAACCTAATAGGAAGCCCTAACCCTAGAAGCAGAACCTAAACCCAAATCTTAAAAGAAAACCCAAACCCTTGAACCAAAAACTAACAATGAAACCAAACCCTACTCGGGGTTTGGTTTCATTGTTCGTTGTTTGAAGAACCTAAACAGAACCTAAACCCTGAAACCAAGGAGATGCTAACACTAGAACCAAACCCACAAACCCTTAAATTACGTGAAATTTTCATTACAAGATCTTGCCAATTGAAAATAATCTAAAATATCTAAATGAGGGGGCGGCAGTAGCTCAGGAAGTAGAGTGGTTCTCTGCCAACCGTGAAGGTCGCTGGTTCGACCCGGGCTCCACCTAGCTAAGTGTGGAGGTGTCCCTGAGCAAGACACCACCTAACCCTACCTGCTCCTGACGTGTTGGTTGTTACCTTGCATGGTTGGCACCGCCGTCGGTGTATGAATGGGTGAATGTGAGGCAATAAGGTGAAGCACTTTGGACAAAAAGCACTATAGAAATGCAGTCCATTTAAAATATATTTTGCCTCAACTAATTACAATTCTGATTAAACAGAATTGTAATTAGTTACCAGGCAATGTTGTATTCATTGCAAAATGATAGAGAATCAGTTTGAGTGAACAGGAATCAGATCGGTATGTGAGAGAGAGATAGAAGCACAAAGACCACACAGGGAACATTTTACCACAAAGTATATATATTTTATTTCAAGGCCAATTTCAAAGTTTCATATGTAATATAGTGTAACAGAATGCATATTTCTAGGACACAGGCACATTTATCTATCAAAAATGAAGAGATTGTTATTGGATAACACAAATTGCCTTCAATGGGCATTCAGACAACTCCAAATACAAAAATCATTCTCTTGTGTGATTAGTTCTACAGCTACGATGGGCCCGGCACTATGCCCTGACCCCTACACTAACTAAGCAAAAAAAAGAAATCATGTTTTTGTGACAAAATTCATTGTTTAGTCGAATTACCGTCGCCGTGCCGTACAAGCACTGTAGTGTACCAGCGTTTAAAACAAGTCATTTTTAGTTGCATTTTACGCTCAAACACTGTTTTAACCCTCGGCTAGCCGTCGTCAATACACCGCGAAACAAGGTCGATCTAAACTAACTGTATAGCGATCATTCATTTGTTCTTTTTCGTAGTTTTGTTCCATTCCGTCACGTTCAAACTAGCAGTTTCAATCACCTCAACGCCGACTTTACTACCGATGTTGCATTCTTGTAATGCCTCTTAAACACACACACACACACACACACACACGCACGAAAGGAAGAGAAGGTACAAAATCGTGACGTTTGTTTGATTACTGCAGTAATACGAAGTGGAGTCATCATGTAAACATTTCGGTATCAACAATAATCCGACGAATCGATGAGGAAGACGGGTTCTCTGGTTCTCGGGTTCTCTGGCCTCTAGTGCCGTAGTATCGCTCTAACAAAGCGCCCACCCCGCCGCCGCCGCCGCCGCCCAGAGGTTGGCGTCCGGACGAAGGAGACTCATAGCTCGTTTTATTTGTTCTGGGACCTTCTAGTCTAAAAAAAACAACAAAACAACCGGCTCTCCTCAAACCACTCAAACCACCTCGCTCTGCTCCACCAGACACATCCGCTCAAAACACGACAATCGCTTTCACGTTAGCCTAGCTTATACACCTTTTTTTTTGTTGTCGTTTTTTTTTTCTTCCTCTTTTGTTCCACGTGATTGATCGCTTGATTACAAATCATACTGTTTCTGGAAGTAGGAAGCAGAAAAGACTCAAATTAAAAAAAACAAAAAAAAACAAACACATCACAAACACATCTTTGGAAACCGTCTCAATACGCCGACTGAAATCATATCCGATTGTTTTTTCTTTTCTTTTCTTTTCTCGATTGGTTCTGTTGTTCTGTGAGCGTTTGTATAACCTGTGTGTTAGCGCACCGCCGTCAACCCCCCCCCNCCCACAACGATCTTCATCATCGGTTTTACTTGCGATGGCCACGAGGCCGTGACTTGCTACTTAATACTTGTGCTGTAAGCGGTGGCACCTCTAGCAACAGCTGCTTAAGTTTTCGACAGATATTTTCAACTGTTTTTGTTTTCGTCTTTTGGTTAACCCCGACATTGTTAAATGGAAGAAGAAGAAGAAGAAGAAGATGTGTTCATTAGGCATTATATACGATAACATCAGTACAAATATATATATATACACACACACACACGTATGTCAAATCATCAGAGAGGTTGTGTGAGTAGCAAGAGAGGCGAACGAGGTTAAAAACGCAACGGATTTACGCGCTGAAGACTCAATCTCCGCGATGTTATCCGCTCGTCGGCTGAAGCGACACATTTTGACCCTGTTTAAAAAAAAAGCATTAATTCATCTATGAAAACAAAGCCATTTGATCTATGATATAATACACATGTAAAAGCCTAAAATAAAAGATTATGGAGAGAGAAAAGGGAACAAAAATGAGAATGAAATCGTGAATTAGACTCGGATAAGACTGATACAAAAAAAGAAAAAGAAAACCGAGGGTTTAATAGAAAATTAAAAAGAACTCCCAAAATCCCAGTATAATATGTATTTTTTAAAACAACGAAAAAGGAACTACATTTGATTAGCGAACATGAGTGGATATAGAATGTGTTTACGAATACAGCTTCTCAGATATTACTTATTGCTGCAATACAGAAACTTGGCAACTTGCTTACTTGGCTCGTCTTTCTCACCGAAACCAAAGCAACAACAACAACAACAACACAAACAAATAAAAAGTGAAGGCACTTGATTTGACAAAAACACGAGAAGGTTCGTCGTCGTCGTCATCGTCGTCGACGTGCTGGCACAGCCAAGCAGTGGTGTCATGGTGGGGGGGCCCCCCAACTCTGACCACCGCACACCTGGGCCCCACATCGGGGGCTCCACACCTGGGGTCCTCACCTGGGCACGGTGGGGCCAGCCTCCTTCCCTCCCTCCCTCCCTCCCTCCCTCCCCGGGTCACCCGCGCTTTCCTCACTCGCTCCGCCATTTTTGGTTTCTCAGGCTCACCAAAAAGGTTCGAGAGAAAAAGAGAAAAAGACGCAAACAAAACAAAAATGGAGGAGAAGAAGAAGAAGAAGACGGGTCAGGTGTGCCCCGCTAGCGCCGGAAGCTAGATCGGTTAGTGGCTATTAGCGGTTAGCGTGGTAGTTTCAGACTGAAACGGGAACCAGGGGAGGCGCCCGGGAGAGGCTAGCGTCCGTGGGTCCCCGGGTTCGAGCACCTTCAACTGGGCTACAGGGGCAGGAGCGATGGAGAGAGAGATGGGTGGTGGTGGTGGTGGTGGTGGGTGGTGGTGGTTGTGGTGGTGGTGCTGGTGGTGGAGGTGTTGGTGGGGGGCCCTGGAGTAAATGTGTCTGTTCACGGGCCAGCCTTGAAAATGCAGACAAAATATAAAAAGGAGATAAACGTCGAGGAGGAGGAGGAGGAGGAGGAGGAGGAGGCGAAGAGGACGAGAATACGAGCAGGGAAACGGGAGCGCCGCTGCCTCGCCGGAGGAGGAGGAGGAGGAGGAGGAGGAGGAGGAGGCCGGTCTGGAGGAGTCATCAGAAGTCCTAAAGCTTTGGGGAGGGAACTGTCTTCCATGTGTCCTCCTCGGTGCAGCCGGTGGTGGGCGGGTGGGGGGGGTGGAGGTGAGGGTAAGCAACGTCGGGTGGGGTCTCGTCACACCACCTCCCGCCACCTCCTATAACCAGGTGAGGAAGCTCTCCTTGTCGATCTTGGTGGCGGCCAGCACCGACTCCATGTCGTTGAGGATGTCGGAGCTGAGCGCCTCCTGCAGGCTGGGCATCAGCTCCTCGCCCTCCACCGCCATGCTCTCGCCCTCCAGCGTGCCCAGGTCCACGTCGGTGCCCGGGATGGCGTCCAGGTAGTCCGGGAAGCGGCTGCTGGGCTGCGTCACCATGGAGACCGGGAGGGAGTCACCTGGAACACGTAAATGTGGGAGGGGACTAGAGTTTAGCGATGTGATCCTTCGGGTTGGGGAGATCGAGACCACGGTTCTACGACAAGGACCGACAAGGGTTCCACATTTTTCAAAACCCCGAAAATTGTTGAGGTCCGAGCTTCTCTTTACTGCTATCACTATGAGAGTCATGACATTTAAATCACATTTAAATCTCATAGCTAGATACAGTATGCTATGTTGAAGGGGCCCTGTCTGTATTCCTTTCAAATAAATATCCCAGCATCAGCGGTGTTTACCGAAGGCCAGGAAAACATACAAAGACTTGCAGACTCCACAGTTTAGCAATAAAAGCGAGACTGGTTAAGTCTCCAAAATGCTTTCGACATCGATAGAAATGATCTCCATCCCTAGATGTGAGCCGTGTGGCTGTTCCAGAGCTAGTTTTAAAAGGACTCCGTATTATACCACCAGGTGTGAGCGTGATTAGACATTCCAAGGGGTTTAAAAAAACAAACTGTTTAATCTCTGGTTTATGACATCACAAGTGGGAGTGTCCACCTCCGCCTACCAGCCGACCCAGTGGACTGCAGCGATGGCTAATCACGCTCACAACCGGTGGTATAATAGAACATGTCTCCTTTAAGAAACAAGGACAATGCAACACATTAAGTCTCCCGCCGTCTCCATGCAGGTGGGAAAGGGGGGGGGGACTCACCTGTGTCCATCTCGTCGACGCTGTTGAGGAAGTCGTCGGGCGTGCGAGGGACGCTGTAGCTGCTCATGCTGAGGCCGCTGTCCGTGCTCTCGTCTCGGGAGTGGTACGTCCCACTGGGGGGGGAACACACATGGAGCATACCATTGAGTTTGGGCGCACTTTATCCAAAGCGAAATGCAGTGATTTCATTACACGTGTCATTAAGGTCAGGCAGGTTCATGGCAGGTATATTTACACCCTTCGACACATAAGGCCATTCATAGTTTTTTTGCCAAAAAAGTGGAAATCACATTTAAGAAGGAGAATTAAAACGGCATCGTCTTTCCGCTAAAAAAGTCTCAAGGCCCACCTTTTCAGAGTTCACCTGGACTCCACACAACCCTTCCCTCTCCTAACCCCAGCATTAACTTGTGTGTTTGCACATCTTGGCATTATTAATATATAAATTATATGTTCTTAGATGTTGGCACTGCTGGTACTCAGAACGGCACGTCTGCTCTTATCTCAGCTATTATGCAGGCAACCTAGCAATTATGAAACTCGTTTTATTAGCCTTGCAACTATGAATGCTTGAAACCTGTTCTATTCTTATCTTCAGGTACCACAGTGATATATTGCTGCCTCTCCTTCAACAAATGTACTCTTTGTAAGTCGCCAGTTGGATAAAAGCGTCTGCCAAATGCCCTCAATGTAAATGTAAATCCTGAAAAGACGATAAAAGGAAAAAGAAGGAATCGCATCTCCGCTGGCATTTCTGAGAACGAGCGACGAGTCGAGACACACAGACGATCCGTTCTGCTCATCACGGAGCAGGTGGGAGGCGGCGGCTTCCTGCCCGCGGGGGGGTGGGGAATCGAACCCAGAACCGTGGAGGCACACACACACCCTAACCACTAGACTGGACCCCTGCCTTAGACATCCACACAGTGAGCATACAGTCAAAACACAGTCACGATGCCAGCTTCTGTGTGTGTGTGTGCGTGTGCGTGTGTGTGTGTGTGTGTGTGTATGTGTGTGTGTGTGTGTGTGTGTGTGTGTGTGTGAGGGCACACACACACACACACACACACACACACACACACATACACACACATCCACACACACACAGCCGCGCCTCAGCAGCAGCCGCGACCAGATCGACTATTTCTGCTGAAACGCGGGATTTAAAGTGTGATGAACTTGTGAACCTGCCGTTGGTGACAGAGTCTGGGATGAGTTGTTAGCTCCGCCCCCCTCCTCCTCCTAACCTTTCTGGACAATATAGAGGAGAGGAAATTATCTGGAGAGAGAGAGAGAGAGAGAGAGAGAGAGAGAGAGAGAAGAGAGGGAGAGGAGAGAGAGAGAGAGAGAGAGAGAAGAGAGAGAGAAGAAGAGAGAGAGAGAGGAAGAGAAGAGAAGAGAAGAGAAGAGAAAGGGAGAAGAGGAAAAAGAGAGAGAGAACGAGACAGAAAGGGAGAGAGGGAGAGGGATAGAGAGAGTCAGAAAGGGAGGGAGTGCGAGAGACTGAGAGAAGGAGAGAGGAGAGAGAGAGAAAAAGAAATAAAGCGGAGGCGAGAGAACGAAAGAAAGATAGAGACAGAGAGAGAGAGAGAGAGAAAAGCAAAGAGGCACAGAGAGAAAGAGAAAGAGAGGGATAAATAGAAGAGAGAGAGAGAGAGCAAGAGAGAAAGAGAGAGAGAGAGCAAGAGAGACAGAGAGAGAGAGCGAGAGAACGAGAGAGAGAGAGCGAGAGAGATTTGACAAGCCTATACTAATTAGCAGGGAGAAATATGTACGCAGCCCATGGTCACAGCAGCAGATGAATACGTCTATTGTTGAGCGCAGAGGCGTGTCGGACGGGCGGGGGGGGGGGGCGGGGTCCGGGGGCCGGGGGAGGGGGAGGGGGAGGGGGACGTGAGAGATTAGGGCCCCTGGTCCACACAGGCCGGACCACATGTTCACATGGCCCGCTTCTATTCAGAACCGCTCGCTGTCACACGGCTCCACGGCGCTGGGACCGCCAAGGGAAAAACCTACATCCCCCATAATAGCGTCGCGGCGGCGTGACCCCCGCATGAGCGCGTCCTGGCGCCGCCGCCGCCGGTGACCGCGTTCCCTTTCTCACGTCTCTGTGAGAAACGTGTCAGTGATAGAAATTGAGATAATATAAAACCTTAGTAATCCCCCAGGGAAATTATTGTGCCAGAGGTTGCTCAGAATAAAATAATAAAAACAATAGAATAATAAATGTAAAGTTTGTAGGCCTAATAGAATAACAATAAATCTAAGAAACATTTAGTAAAAAACGAGAATTAAAAAGTTATTAGTGAAAAAATAATAATAAATAACACATCAACACGTAGGATAATATTCAACATAACTAATGTCGCTATAAACTAGCTTTTGGCGCGTTATGCCCTCCACACTGTGATCGAGTCGTTTACTAAACACTAAATATATTTACATTACATTACAACAAATATATCTACTCGCCTTATACGGTACACTGTACATGTATTATTCTATAGTTTTTATTCTTATGTTTGAGCAACCTCTGGCACAACAATGTCCTTCAGGATGAAGACAGTCTTGATCTGTGCCAGTACCGCCGCCGACCACCAGAGGCCGCCAGCGCGCCCCCGGTCGCCGCCAGCCTGCAGCCCCCCTGACGGCGCCTCTGATGACTCATTACCATGAGAACAGAGTTGAGCCCTGGGAAGCACGGCTGTTTATTACAGCTTGTGAAACCTCCTGCAACCACCGAGACTCACTCCCTCCCTCTCCCCCTCCCTCCCTCCTGTCTCTCTCCCTCCCTCCCTCCTGTCTCTCCCCCTCCCTTTTCTCTCTCTCTCTCTCTCCCCCTCTCTCTCTCTCTCTCTCTCTCTCTCTCTCTCTGTCTCTCTCTCTCTCTCTCTCGCTCTCTTTGTCTCTCTCTCCCTCCCTTTCTCCCTCTCTGTCTCTCCGTCCCTCCCTTTCTCACTATCTCCTCTCTCTCTCTCCCTCTCTCTGTCTCTCTCTCTCTCCCTCTCCGTCTCACCCTCCTTCCTTCCCTCCCTCCCTTTCTCCCTCTCTCCCTCTCTCACCCTCCCTCTCTCCCTCTCCCCTATCTCTCTCTCTCTCTCCCTCCCTCCCTCCCTCGCTCTCTCTCTCTCTCTCTCTCCCTCCCTTCCACTGGGAAAAAAAAATAAAAAGAGTCAAGGCATGACGAGCAGAGCCCGGAACAACAACTGTGTCGAGCCACCCTCCCCCTGCCTCCCTTCCACCCTCCCTCCCTTCCTCCCTCCCCCTTCCTCCCCTCCCTCCCTCCCCCTGCCTCCCTCCTTCCCTCCTCCCTCCCCCGCCAAACTACTTCTTATCTTTTCCACTGATACGGTTCTCAGACTTAAAAGGAGTTCACTGGGTAAAACGATCCTGTGTGTGTGTGTGTGTGTGTGTGTGTGTGGTGTGTGTGTGTGTACTGTATGCATGTGTGTATATATATGTGTGTGTGCGCATATGTATAAATATGTGTACGTGTGCTTGTGTGTATGGATATGGGTGTGTGTGTGTGTGCATGTACGTGTGTATGGGTATGGGTGTGTGTGTGTGTGTGTGTGTGTGTGTGGATGTATGTGTGCGTGTGTGTGTGTGTGTGTGTGTCTGTGCGTGTGCATGTGTGGATGCATGTGTGTATGGGTGTATGGGTGTGTGTGTGTGTGTGTGTGTGAGAGGCAGACCTGTTGAGGAAGGGGTCGGAGCTGTTGGCCGTCATGGTGCGCGCGTCCTGGGTCATGGGCGAGGTCACGGGGTTGGGGGTGCAGCCCACCGCTGGGTCCTGCTCCATACTGCTGGGGAGCTGGTTACGTAGCGCTAGCTCCTGGAGAGAGAGACACACGAGAAAGAGATAGAGAGAGAGAGAGAGAGAGACAGAGAGACAGAGAGAGAGAGAGAGAGAGAGAGAGAGAGAGAGAGAGAGAGAGAGAGAGAGGGTTGTGTGAGCAATGGAGGATGTTTACAATCACAACAGAACTCAATACGCCAAAATAAGAAAAAAAACCGTAAAATAACTATTTATATATATATTTATAAAATAAAACACATTAATACAATAATTTTTATAATAATTACATTTAATAAAATTTTATAAAATACAAAAAATAACATGACTTTTTTTTTAATTAAATAAATGACAAAATATCAAACATGAAATACAAATACAAACGGATAAAAAAAAAATACAAATACAAATAATTTCCGCATTTGTATTTGTATCCACTTTTCAGTCACGTTTGGTGTCGGACGGCGAGTGTGTGTGAGTCGTCCCAGAGACCGACGCCGCCGCCATCGTCGGCACGAGTGACCCAGTTTCTCCCGAGCACAACATACATCACAGTCCCACGCTCCACAGAGCCCGCAGTGCTCCACATATGGTTATGATATGTAGATACACAGTATTGGAGGCCGTCTGCTGGGAATTATATATATATATACACACACACACACACACACACACAGAGAGAGACACACACACGGCGGCTCTAGCTGTCCCAGAGTTTTCAGTTACATAACAAGGAGATAAGAGTTCGGTAGAGGTTCTCTCTATAGATAGACAGCGTCCAAGCGACGTGAGCTCCCAGACGGGAGTTTAGGCAGAGTTGAAGGTTTCGGGTTCTTTCTCATTTTCTTTTTAAACTTGAGGAGAGTTTTCGTGTCCTTGGCGGGGAGGGGAGGGAGGGAGGAGGGGAGGCGGGGGGGGGGGGGGGGGTGGGGGCGTTTAGGGTCAGCCGGTTCTCCGAGCGGCGCGTCAAGATTTCATTAAAGCCGCGGCGAGCCAAGGACAACAGAGGCGAGCCGGCCGGGGCGAGGGGGGTGGGGGGGGTGTGTGGGGGGGTGGGGTGGGTGGACGTGACGCGTTTAGACCCGAGTGTTGGATTACCGCCGCTAGCCCTTAGCCCTAGCGGTTAGCCCTGGGCCCCGGCGGCGGTGGTTAGCACAGGGCCTGCGTTAGCAGAAGGAAATGGACTCTGTGTCCTCTAGGAAGAAAAAAAATATGGAGGAGGAGGAGGAGGAGGAAGGAGGAGGAGGAAGGAGAGAGAGGGGAGGAGGTTGTCTGACTTCATTAGCTCTTTTTAGAACAAAGGTTTTCAGGGTAGCGTTCCCCCCTCCTCTCGGTTCTGTTGCTCTCTCCATATTCTGTAATTTTCCTTTGTCTCCCGTTTGTTTGGTCTGCTCTGTGCTGGGTGCTAGCGGGCTAGCTGATGACTTTTCCTGCTTGGAGCAACAGGAACCTCCTCCTCACCCTCCTCTTCGACTACTCCTCCTCCTCCTCCTCCTCCTCACCCTCCTCCTCCTCCTCCTCCTCCTCCTCACCCTCCTCGTCTCCCACGCACACATGTGGGCTGTCTGCTAGTGATTAGGGCTGATTGGTAGGCTGTGTACTGTAAACAGCTTGTGGCTTTCCTTAAATCGCACTGCTTGTGTGTTTTTTTATTTATATATGTTTATATATATATATATATATATATATATATACTTTAGGATGACTGATGTACTCGGGACGTTGCGTACAATCTTCTCACTTTTGCAATCTCGGGGTATATATTTATGTATCTGGGCGGCTCCCAAGGCCAAACCTTTAACCCACCAGTGCAGTTTGTTATTTCAAAATCGGTGAGGAAAGTTACGACCGCAGTGTGTCATATCTCAAATATCCCGGAGTAAACATAACCCCCTTTTTGTGAAAGTGTAGAGTAAAAAGAAAACCTGCGTGTTAGTGTATATATATATATACTGTATATATATAAAGTGCATATAAAGTGCATACGTGACACTTATTCCTCCACACTCCACACGCTAAACAAGTCTCTCTGGATCTCGCTGGACGGTTAGCGTGTCAACTGATCAACTGACCCCAGATCGCCTTTCTGTGTGTGAGAGAACATGTCCGACAGTAACCCATGACTTCACGGTGTCCTGCCTCAAGATAAAAAAAACACTTCAACTTCCGTCCTTTCTTTTATGAATCACGACAAAAGCGGCGATGAGAAATCCGCGTATAATAAACACTAGGAGGAGACCAGTGGAGGCCGCCTTTCTAGAATCTCCCTCCCTCTCTCTCTCTCCCTCCTTCTCTCCCTCCTCCCTCCTCCCCAGAGCCTCTTTCTCTCTAATGCGCCTTTGATTGTGTGAGCAGGGGCCCATCCCAAGCAGTGATTTTCAAAGTAACAGCGTGAATCTGTGCGTAAACAGACAGAACGGAGCCCTCATTCATAAAGTGTGGGCTGGTGTTCTCTGCTGGCGTGTGTGCATATGTGTGTGCATATGTGTGTGTGTGTGTGTGTGTGTGTGTACGTGCGTGTGCGCGCGTGTGTGTTGTGTGTGTGACACAGCCTTGAGTAAGCGACTGTTGCACACCGCCCTGCGTGGGCCCCGCTCAGTCACACGGTGTTGTCAGGAAGTGATAAAGGGCCGGTGAGTCACCGAGCGTCCACTGTAAACTAGCAGATCTCATATCAATTAAACGACGGCGGCGCGATCAAGCGTGGCGCCGGAGGGGGGACTCCGGGCCCCCCCACCTGACCGGGTCCGGCGCCCTCACCTGCCGAGTAACGAGGGGCCTAATCGTGGTAATCTGAGGGGATGTTTACATTCAAGCTCCTAGATTCTGTCGATGTTTTATCTGTGAACTCTAGCCAGGGTTCACTCACACACACACACACACACACACACACACACACACACACACACACACACACACACACTTTTAAGAGGTTGAGTTCTACTACTACAACTACAAGTCCCCGGAACCCGTTTAAAAGAATGGTTTTAGCAAACATATCATAAAAGTTTCATGAGATAGTTACCACTGACATTCAGAACAGCCTTTATAATTTATATGTTTATTCTGTATAGACTAACTTTATAATCTATATCTATGTGCAGTAATCCAACTTTCCCAAAACCATTATTACACACACATTCAACCACATGCCGTTTGACTGGCAGCCATGGCATTGGTTATGCTGAACGGCGGTGGAGGTGAGGGTGGTGAGAGCGGCGGTGATCAGGCGTCTGTTGTCGCGGTGACGGTGTTGGCGCGGTGTCCGCCGTCGTCGTGTTGGTGTCGGTTTGTCGCGGTGACAGTGTTGGCGCGGTGTCTGCCGTCGTGGCGATGGTGTCGGTTGTCGTGGTGACGGTGTTGGCGCGGTGTCCGGCGTCGTGGCGATGGTGTCGGTTGTCGTGGTGACGGCGTTGGCGGTGTCGGTTGTCGTGGTAACGGTGTTGGCGGTGTAGGTTGTCTTAGTGACGTGTTGGCGTGCCGGTTGTCGTGGTGGCGGTGTAGGTTGTCATAGTGACGTGTTGGCGTGTCGGTTGTCCTGGTGACGGTGTTAGCACGGTGTCTGTCGTCTTGGTGACGGTGTTGTGTGTGTGTGTGTGTGTGGGGGGGGGGCGTGTCTGCCCTCACCTGTGGTCTCTGTCTGAGCAGCTCCTGCTGTTTCAGCCTCAGCCTCTCCTTCTCCAGCTGCTGCAGCCTCAGCTGGCTGTTGCCTCCCATGATGCCGGCCTGCTTCACTGGTGCACTCTGGGTAATCCTCTGTTGGTTCAGAGCTGCGGGGGAGACAACATGGAGGGTGTCAATGCAGAGTCAAAGTACGGCAGAACATCACATAAACGTAACCACAGCAGGACCTGGGAAAGTAGAACAACCACAGTCAATATTGTGTTAAAGATTTTATAATTGAGCAAGCTAGCATCTGTTAGCTCGCTGTAACAAGCTAGCCAGATGCTAGATGCTAGCTAGCGTGACGTCCACGTTCATGTTAGCGTGTTATTTTTAAACTGTTTTGAAACAGTGAGTCAGGTCGGTGCGGTTATCATCGCCCCGACTGGTTTTTCATGATTCACCGTTTGACTAATTGACCGTTTGGATGTGTGAATATGTTTGTTTTGTACCGCCGGTTCCGATTACAATGACTCTTTTATTATTTATATGATCTGGTGTCTTAATGATGATGATGGTGATGAGCGGCCCGCCCGCGTTTACAGCAAGCAGGCGGTTCAGCGGGTCGACCGGCTGCTCGGGGAAACCGCCGCGGACGGGAGAGGAGAGGCGAGGATGACGCCGTCGAGGTCACCCAGAGATCCAACCCGAAATTCCTGTCAGACCTGAAGCTCCCCACGGGGCTCTCCCACCACCGCTCCCCCGCCACGCCCCCGCCCGGCGTTGCTCACACGGGCCTTTTGTTAGCTCCGCAGCGCCTCGCTTCAGACACATGACTGACGCCCATTGTCTTGCTCATTGACTTGACACAGACCGGCTACAGATCATCTCTGTCTCTCTCTCCACACACGCCTTGCAGCCTTGCAGCTTGCAGGGTGCAAGCCTGCAGCTTACACCCTGCAGCTTACACCCTGGAGTCTGCAGCCTGGAGTCTGCACCCTGCACCCTTGAGTCTGCAGCCTGGAGTCTGCACCCTGCACCCTTGAGTCTGCACCCTGCACCCTTGCAGCCTGGAGTCTGCACCCTGCACACTTGCAGCCTGGAGTCTGCACCCTGCACCCTTGCAGCCTGGAGTCTGCACCCTGCACCCTGGAGTCTGCAGCCAGCAGCCTGGAGTCTGCACCCTGCACCCTTGCACCATGCACCCTGGAGTCTGCAGCCTTGCAGCCTGCACCCTGCAGGGCGGTGTCTGGGTAAAACATGCTGGTAGCACTCACGCAGCTGACTGAGACACGCACACGCAATGTGTTCACAGACAGACACACACACAGACTCACACACACACACACACACACACACACACACACACACACACACACACACACACACACACACACACACACACACACACACACACACACACGCACACACACACACACACACAGGCAGACAGACAGACATGCATACACAGACAGAAAGACACGCATGCAGACACGCATACAGACAGACAGACAGACACACACACACATGTACGTACAGACAGACACGCACGAACACACAAACAACGGAACACACCAGGCAGGTTTTCGACATCGACAACTGACATCATGGCTCGCATCTCGTCAGCATTACGTTGAGAGAGAGAGAGAGAGAGAGAGAGAGAGAGAGAGAGAGAGAGAGAGAGAGAGAGAGAGAGAGAGAGAGAGAGAGAGAGAGAGAGAGAGAGAGAGAGAGAGAGAGAGCGGGTGAAGTGAAACACGGTCGCCGCTCGTTAGCATTTCTGTTAGCATCGGCGCTGGTATCAAACTGGCCAGGCACCCGTTTTCAATATCAATGGTGTGTTTGTTTGGAGAGCGGGAGGGAAACCGACCCCAACAGCTGGGACCCTGATAAACCCTTTAGGTACACAGCAGCAGGGCGGCTGGGTGGGTGGGGATGGAGGGGTTGGGTGGGCCTAATAAACATCGGTCAAAAAGGGGACCCCGACTTCGGCAACTTATGCAAATCCGGTCACGCGTTCTGTTGTAATCGGGGGGGGAGAGACAGAGACAGAGAGACAGAGAAAGACAGACAGACAGGGAGACAATAATTTGCAGCTTTGTTCTGGAATATCTGCAATTGTACATTTGTGACTCGACAATCGTAAATTAGATTTATTTATCACTCGCGTTGGCAATGTAAGTGTACGTTTCCCATGCCAATAAAGCTCTTTAAATTGAAAAAAAGAAATTGAGACAAAGAGAGACAGAGAGACAGAGAAAGCCAGAGACAGAGAGACAGAAAGAGAGAGAGAGACATACAGAAAGAGAGAGAGAGCAAGAGAGAGAGCGAGGTTAGTGAATGTGGCTCGGCCAGCGGTGGTGTTACAGTAATGGAGCACAGGGCTGTTTACTTATTTGCTCGAGGCGACAAGGACAACAAAGGACCTGACAGGACCCTGCCTTCCGTGCCCGGGGGGTGATGGGGGGGGGGGGGGGGGGTGATGGGGGCCCTCATCACCATGGGGGCCCCGGCCTCCCCGGCACCTCTCCCATCATCAGTCAATCACTGTCTGTTTACACTATCTCTGGAGCTGAATGGACCGCAGCTCAGAGCTCCTCCCCCGACACACACACACACACACACACACGCGCATACACACACGCGCGCATACACACACACACACGCATACACACACACACACACGCACGCACACACACACACACACAGATGCACGCACACACACACAGTGGTGGCCAGGATTACTTGTGTGTGAATGTCAAAAGGTTCCAGTGTCCCCAAAGGCATTTATATATACAGTATATATATACATATATACAGTATACTGTATATATTACAAAAATGCATGTTAAATTTACATATCAGGGTCAGAGGTCAGTATGGTGTACTGTAGGTGTGACCACCTGCACTAGTGACCATGAGCGATGGTCGCGGTGATCGATGTTTCCATCGACACTTCCAACTGTTCCGCTTGACAGAGACGCAGGGGAAGAGATCTACCACCGGTATGCATGTTGTGCACGTACACACACACACACACACACACACACACACACACACACACACACACACACACACACACACACACACACACACACACACACACACACACACACACACACACACACACACAAACACACACACACACACACACACACACACAGCATCGAGTGGCGCACACACCCTGTTCCTCCAGAGTTTCCACTGTGCTAAGATGTCAAGGTCTCTCTCTCCCTCCCTTTCTCTCTCTCTCTCTCTCTCTCTCTCCCTCCCTCCCTCCCTCCTTCTCAGACCAGACAGACCGTAGCAAGGAGGGGGGAGGGGGGAGTGTACAGGTTCAGCTCTAGGCCACAGTGATAGTATTATACACACACACACACACACACACACACACACACACACACACACACACACACACACACACACACACACACACACACACACACACACACACACACACACACACACACACACACACACACACACACACACACACACACACACACACACACACACACACACACACAAAACTCTTTTCTTCTCTCCCTCTCTTTCTCTCCTTCCAGTGTAAACACACGGACAAGTGAGAACGTGTGTGTGTGTGTGTGTGTGTGTGTGTGCATGGTAGCCCTTGTTTGTAGGTGTGC
>PIJE02001399.1:22500-67500 GCA_002895965.2 Coryphaenoides rupestris
AGCGAAATGCTTGGAGCTGGGATGCCAGCGATTATAATTTTTTTAAATCGCAGCTTCAAAACGCCAACACTATCCACGGCTTATGTATAACCCATTAGATAATACATCTTAAAAACGGCATATTTTACTGTAAGTCAATTAGAAAATGTGTCGATTCATTCGTTTTTTTTTTGAGGTAATTCCGTATATGGGCGCGAACATGTGGCACCGACAGTCCTAATATGGGCGCAAGCTTATCTCCGTCACACCGGTCATGTGGTCGCGGTTGCGGGTTGCGGGTTGCGGTTGTCGTCATGGCGCCCGTGTGTTACGCACCGGTGGCGGGGTTCATGAGGTTCTGTTGGGGGACGGGGACGGTGCTGGGCGGCGGGGCCTGGTTCATCTGCAGCAGGGCCTTCCGGGGGTCCTGCCACGTGGTCGACTGGTCCAGGTGACTGCAAGAGGACAACAAGAAGAAGAACAACAACAACATCACAACGGATCCCCGGGGACATCAGACGACGGTGAAAAGGTTCCGGGTTTGATGCCCTCTCCAATAAGACTATGTACACTCGAATGTACTCTCTGTAAGTCGCTTTGGATAAAAGCGTCTCCCAAATGCCCTAAATGTAAATGTAATTCAGTGCAATAATACTCACTGTATTCACTGTCATACTACTAATAATATTCACCGGATAAATGACAAATAAATAGTGATTCACATGATCAAGGCTTGTGGTGTCTACCGTGGTGAAAAACAATTTTGCTCAATTAAGACGTGGGGGGGAATCTTCTGAAGCTTCTTAAATGACCCAACTTAACCCTCCCTAACCTCCGCTGACCCCCGCGAGCAGACGTAGCCCGTAAGCCAACACGTTCCGCCTCCGCCTGGACAAAGAACACAAAACTAAAAGGGGGGGAAATCTAAAGTAAACCAACATATAGATTAAGAAAAAAAAGTATAATTCCCATAAAACGACGAAGAAGGTTTTCGAGCGCAAAAGGTTTGTAGAGGAAGCGTCGATGGAAACGGCGGCGGCCGGACGCCAGCTCTTTGTTGAGCGGCTGACATTCATCAGCAGAGAGCGGTGACACCCGGAACGACAACAGTAAAAACATCAACAACAACAACAACAAGAAACAACCACCCGCTCCCAAAAAAACCCGTCCAGAACAAAACACAAACACACTTTTCCCCCCCCCCCCCTCCCTTTTCTCACGTTACATTGATCCCACACACGAGAGACACATTGCCGATAATCCATCCCAAAATAATAATAATCAGTCATCATCATATTTACCCCTAAAAGCGAAACGTTTCAACAACTTCAGACACGGTTCTATCACCCATCTAATTACGTCTTGTCTTGACTGGAGAGGAGGAGGAGGAGGAGGAAGGGAAGAGGAAGGGAGGGAGGGAGGGAGGGAGAGAGAGAGAGGAAGGAAGGGATGGGGAGGGAGGGAGGGAGAGAGGGAGGGAGAGAGGGAGGGAGGGTTGTGACCGAGGCATTGTGCAGCTCTCTCTGAAGGCATTGATAATTAGTGCTTTGTTGGTTCTTGTTGCTTGGATCAAGACAGAAGGCTAATACAGGGAAGTCCCTCTCTCTCTCTCTCTCTCTCTCTCTCTCTCTCTCTCTCTCCCCCTCCCTCCCTCTCCGTCTCTGTGTCTATTGAGGAAGGGGTGGGGCTTGGGGGGCTGGGCGGGGGAGGGGTGGGGGTCAATCCAGGGGCTCCAAGCAGGGGGTCCCCCTCCCTCAGCTTTTTTTTTTTTTCTTCTTTTTTTTTTTCCGGGAAGCGGCCCGGACACTTTGGAGTGCGAGGGGCTTCAGCGAGCCGGCGCCACGCTCACAAAGCATTCACCTGCCGGACAAAAGGGGCTCCGTCTGAGCTACGACCTCCCAATCCACGCCGTCACCCCCACCATCACCCCCACCATCACCCCCATCACACCCCCCCGGTTTAAAGGGACCTCCGTCGTCTTCAATGCAAATGACACCACACACAGCGCGCCAACGCTAACGGGCGGGCGACAGACCAACACTGTCACCACGACGGAAGAAAAAAAAACACCGCTATTATTTCTATATATTTTTATATATATATACGTCTCTCTGTAAATTGCACCGCCATTTGTTTTGTTGTTGTTTTGGTTTTTATTCACCACTTGCTTTGGCGAAGTAAACGTACGTTTCCCGTGCCAATAAAGCTCTTTGAATTGAATTGAATTGAATTAAAGTGTCTCTTCCTTGTTAATTAAGGAGGTCGTTTGGGGTTAGGCTTACGGCGATACAAATACAAGTGACTTGACGATAAAATATTATTTTATAGCCTCTCCAACGTTTGGAAGTCGAAGTTGGTGGCTGGAGTGACTTAGCAAACAGTTCAACAGCAAATGGAGAGAGAGAGAGACAGAGAGAGACAGAGAGACAGAGAGAGAGAGAGAGAGAGACAGAGAGAGAGAGAGAGAGAGAGAGAGACAGACACTGTGGTAATCCGAGAGAGAGAGAGAGACAGACAGACAGACACTGTGGTAATCCCAGTCTGTTTGTCTGCTCGCTCTCCCAAAGAGAGAGAGAGGGAGAGGGAGAGAGAGAGACTGACTCAGCACTCTCCCCCTTACCACACACACACACATACACACGCGCGCGCACACACACACACACACACATGCCCATTTTGAAGCCTCTTGTTTATGCTTTACTAATCAAAGGAGTCGCTCGCCACCCCCACCACACACACACACACACACACACACACACACACACACACACACACACACACACACACACATCACACACACACACACACACACACACACACACACACACACACACACACACACACACACACACACACACACACACACACACACCAAGCTGTAGCTGCTCAGAGCTGGCTGGAGGGGCCCCCGTGAGACAAGTCACAGGGGGGAGGGGAGAGAGAAAAAAAAAATGGGAGAGAGACAGAGAGAGAGAGAGGAAACAACAGCACTGGGGAAACAGTCCCGGGCGACCCCATTGGCTGCTGGAGCGGCCGAGGTCTTGTTACACTCCTCGGAGCTCCGCCCCCTCTCCCCCTCTCCCCCCCCTCTCTTCCCACTCAGGAAACCATCCCAGTCACAATGAAGCATGTCCTGCTAGACCCTAGACGCCGCGCTCCCATTGGTCCACCAGGGGCCGCGGAGGAGGAACCCTATTGGTGGACGAGGGACCCCTGTTGGTGGACGAGTGCTCCTATTGGTGGAGGAGGGACCCGGGTTCGAACCACAACAACACTGGACACATTCACACGAGCAGTGACTCAATTAAACTCAACTCTCTGCAAGGGAAAATACTTAAACTTTGCCCCGTAAACAACAAACAACAAGTCTCCCATTATTCATCATCCTTGTTATAATGACAATATTAATAATATTAATAATAATATCAGTAACTCAGACACACACACACACACCTCTTTCTCTCTCTCTCCGTGTGTGTGTGCGTGTGGATGGCTGGGCGAGCGGATCGCCGGTGGTAAATGAGTCGCCAGAGGTCAGTGATTCATCAACGAGTTAATTTTTTATTTTTTTTAAAGGCTAAAAGATAATCCATTCAGCATCTTGAATGGTTCACCGCCACCGCCGCCGCCGCCAACACCAACACCAACACCAACACCGCCGCCGCCGCCGCCGCCACAACGATACGAAACACGGTGCCCCGGTACCATGGCAACGGCCGCTCAAGCTTCCCGAAAGTGAGCGTCTGCAGCGGTCACCGGCGGCGGGTCGGTGCTTATGATGCATAGCACAGCTTCACTAATCAGATTATTAGCATAACGGGAGACAGAGAGAGAGAGAGAGAGAGAGAGAGAGAGAGAGAGAGAGAGAGAGAGAGAGAGAGAGAGAGAGAGAGATTTCAGCTTTGTCTACCGCGGTGCCCATGAGCAAGGGACCAGTTGTCATGAGTCAGCCACTACAGTTTAAAGGGTTTTTGTTTTTTTAAAAGCCCATTGATGCCTCCTGTTCCTAGAAAGAATTTGAATAAAAGACTGTTTTGTAAAAAGAAAAAAAACTTTTGCCAGTTTTTTTTTTCCCCGTAGTGCAACAAAGAGAAGAGTCTGTTTGGAGACAGGAAGTCCCACCAGCTCACCCGGATATGACATCACCGGCGCATCGTGCCCCCACGTCCACGGACTATTCCGGGCTCAGTGTGTGTGTGTGTGTGTGTGTGTGTGTGTGTGTGTGTGTGTGTGTGTGTGTGTGTGTGTGTGTGTGTGTGTGTGTGTGTGTGTGTGTGTGTGTGTGAGCGAGTTCCTACATGACCCCCCAGGGCGCCCTGCCCTCTACTTGCTGTGTGTGTGTGTGTGTGTGTGTGTGTGTGTGTGTGTGTGTGTGTGTGTGTGTGTGTGTGTGTGTGTGTGTGTGTGTGTGTGTGTGTGTGTGTGTGTGTGTGTGTGTGTTTACATGTCCTGCTGATAAAAAAAAAAGCACAAAACCTCAGCAGGGTAGCCAGACCTGACCCCACCCACCACCTCCACCTCCCACCTCCTCCTCCACACACCCCCATCTAAATCACCCCTAGGGAGAGGGAGGCAGACAGACCTGACTGGTTCCAGCATGTTGTGGTTTCTCGGTTATGGTAACATATCGCCGCTACGAGGCTATTTACCTTTAGCCATTAGCGCCGGCCTGGGGTCAATGGGTTCGACGGCGGCGGCAAATGATATACGGTTAATGGTTCAGTGAGTAGTTCTTAAACGAAGCCACGGCCAGGATTGAAATTCGAAATGTTAGCAACGCAGCAAAATAGTGACGGTTACAAAACCAAAAAAAAAAAAAAGGGGAATGTGTGGTTTTGTGGGAATTACGAATGCGATGTGTGTGAGTCGACCTCATTGCATAACGCAAACTCTCCGCTTCTCGCTGCGTCAAAACGTTTATGAACTGTCAATTTGAACTTTCTTACACAGACACAGACACAGACACACACACACACACACACACACACACACACACACACACACACACACACACACACACACACACACACACACACACACACACACACACACACACACACACACACACACACACACACACACACACACACACACAGACACACACAGACACACACACAGACACACACACACACAGACACACACACACACACAGATTTCCCTGATTATGGTTTTAGGTGAGCTTTGGAAACAAAAGTCACATGACACTGATGAACACTTCATGCGTCTTTTAGTTTGTTTAGCTTTCTTTAAGGTGTGTGGGGAGAGGAGCTAAAAGCAGTTGTGTGGGGGTGGGGGGACAAGATAGCAGATTGCAAACCTCCCCTCCCTCCCTCTCTCTCTCTCTCTCTCTCTCTCTCCCTCTCTCCCTCCCTCCCTCCTGGGAGAGCTGGAGTCATGGTGGAGCCTGCAGCTTGCCTTGCAGAACTTCCAGCCACTCAAGCTGTCATTACTGTGGCTTGTGAGGGAGAGGAGGAGGAGGAGGAGAGGAGAGGAGAGGAAGAGGAAGAGGAGGAGAGGAGAGGAGGAGGAGAGTGGATCCACCATGCGGACACCCCACCCAACGCCTCCCTCCCCCCCCCCGGCTGACTGATGGTCCAATTATCAAGGTGCCGTTTATTGTGGCACTGCCGTTATTTATAACGCCACATGTGCAAGGGGGGAAGGGGGCAGAGTCTTCACATGAAGACCAGGCCTGATGATGTCACTGAAAGAAAAACGATGTGGCAAGGAGTGTCTTCTCTGCTCGAGAGAGAGAGAGAGAGAGAGAGAGAGAGAGAGAGAGAGAGAGAGAGAGAGAGAGAGAGAGAGAGAGAGAGAGAGAGAGAGAGAGAGAGAGAGAGAGAAAAGTTAGAAGTGAATTAGAAAAGTAGAGAACACACACACACACCAAACATCAACACCACCGCCGTGGTTGATGTTGTTGATGTTGTTGTTGGATCGATGTTGTTGATGTTGTTGTTGGTCGTGGTGTTGTTGTTGTTGTTGTTGTTGCCGCCGCCGAGAGACGTAAACAGAGGAGGAGGACTCGGGGTCACGGAACCACAATGGTCTTCGCGCCACGAGAAGAACGCTTTCTGTTGTTGCGAGTGCGATTCCACAGCGGCGGCGGCTCTGAGACGTGGCGCAGAACAGACACGAGAGCGCCGCTCCCAGAGGTCTATGGTCGGCCTGCAGGATAACCAACAAAGGGAGCCGGATCAATAGCCGGTGGGGTTGCTTAAAAACACAGGACCGGAGCAAAGCGCTCCGCCGAGACCATAATCAAATGCACGCAGGGGTGATACCGTGAAGGGCCGAGCGAGAGAGGAGAGCCATTGTTCTCTTATTGATTCTTATTGTTCTGCAATGTTCCCTCCCTTCACACATCTTGGCAACACTGTAGAAGGTTAACATAGTATATAACTCATTACCTCTGTGTGTGTATTTTATGTCGCGAAATATGTTGGGACGGATTAATATATTCACGGTCGTCGTGGTTCGTTGGCCCGTTATTTTAAACATTATCAACTCTCTCGTTTCAGTTTACCTTGCTTTGCCGGATGTAAACAAGCTGTTTTGCATGTACAGTAGGTGAAGCTGATTTTAAAAGAGGAAAAGGGCAGAGAGATGCTGAGACCAGACAGACAGCTATTGAAGCAGACCAGACTAGACAAGAGCACACGTCAGGACAGACAAACCGAAAGAGAGAAGTAGGAAGAGAGATAAAGGGGAAGTTGGGCAGGACTTCCAAGGAGGAAGACCAGACCATTCGGGGGAAGATATCGTCACAGTTCTGCTGGTAACGATGTGATGATGATGGTGATGGTGATGACGAGCATGATGATGACGACGCCGATGATGATGACGGGACCTCCACCCTGCCTGACCGAGGGGAGGGCGGGGGTGGGGTGGGGTGGGGGTTTTTCCGGGTGGACGGCTGACTTTACGACCTGCGGGACGTCGGTCACCCCCCTGCTGAGGACTTAGGAGATAGCCATTGAAGCTGATAGATCTCGCTCTCTATCTCTCTCTGTCTCTCTCTCTCTCTCTCTCTCTCTCTCTCTGATTATCTAGCAGACCAGTGATTCAGTTCCAGTATGTGTCAATATTCCCCAGAACAGCCTCTCCTCCTCCTCCTCCTCCTCCTCCTCCTCCTCCCTTCACGTCTATGCTGCTCATATTCAGTAAAATAATGACTTGGTGACTCAACACATAAGCACAAACACCCATCACCCCACACACACACACACACGTACACGCACACACGCACGTACACACACACACACGTACACACGTACACACACACACAAATGCACAGAAGTTCAACAAATGCCGAACTCAACAGGCCGACCAAGTGGTTAGAATCAACAGCAGTAAAAGAGTTCAGGGGTTCGGGTCCCCATTTGGCTGACATTGTGTCCCCGAGCAAAATGTTGGTGGAGTTAGTGCCGGGGTCAACGCATAATAAAAAATAAAATAAATAAATAAATAAAAAAGGTGAAACATGATGTTCAGTTCAGTGGAATCTAACTATAATCTCAGACCCATCTATAGTCGGGTCATACGGGACTTGATTACTGATTACCAGGCAGACGTTGCAGATAGCTGCAGATCAATTCCCGACGTCCTTGCGCTAAAATGATTAATTATAAGCAGCTTCGCAAATATCCGCATGTCCCCCAGAACACGATTTATACTTTCATGATTGTTAAAATGTACAGTATGTCAAAGCAGGGGGACGGGGGACGGGGACACGGCCAAATAATAAAGTACGTCCTCCATAATAATGTTCTCTGACTGCAGTGAGAGAGTGGACTCTGTGTGTGTGTGTGTGTGTGTGTGTGTGTGTGTGTGTGTGTGTGTGTGTGTGTGTGTGTGTGTGTGTGTGTGTGTGGTGGTGTGTGGGGGGGGCGTGGGAGTGAGGGCCCGGTGAGGACCAGATAGAGGCCCTCTGTGGAGATGCCCTCAGTGACAGTGGCGCTATTGATGTCTGGAGAGAAGGTGTCACACCAGGGCTTCGGTAAACACCGGCTTTCTCACACCACCATTTGTGTACCGAGCTGCACAGGAAGGGGGCTTGTGTGTGTGTGTGTGTGTGTGCGTGTGCGCGTGTGTGTGTGTCAGTGTGTGTGTGTGGTCAATAAACCAAAAGTTTGACAAACACAAAGTTTCTCCAATGAGTGGTGTTAGCGGAGGTGGTGGTGGTGACGTGTGTGTGTGTGTGTGTGTGTGTGTGTGTGTGTGTGTGTGTGTGTGTGTGTGTGTGTGTGTGTGTGTGTGTGTGTGTGTGTGTGTGTGTGTGTTGGGGAGGAGGGTAGTGCGTGAGCGTGCCCAATTCGAAACAGCTCCAGATAAAAATCTAGTTAGCATATTTAGCAGCTCTAATTTCCTCTGTGTGGTTGGAAACTTAATTGCCACGCGAGGCGACGAGCACTTGGGTTGCACTGTCATTACGGAACGCTAAGCTGAGCTGGCGTCGGTTACAATTTTAGCGGCGCGACTGAAATCCTAGCGCAGTTTTAACGGCAGGCCAGGGAAGAGTAAGTACAAAGTTTAAAATGTGCTTTACTACAGTATGTCCAAATGCTTGAGTGGGGAAACTCCATGTTCAGCTCGTCGCTTCGCTGCTAACATTGTATTTGTTGAATACGTTTTAAGTGAACGGACTTAAAGGTCCTGTATGTAAGAATAATGAATCCGTTCAGGGACTACATGTTAGGATTTTACAGCACAAATCACTTTAAATCACCAGTTAAAAAACAAAAAAACAGACAGACAGACAGACAGACAGACAGACAGAGACAGTCAGAGAGACAAACCGAAAGAGAGAGAGAGAGATAAAGGGGAAGTTGGGCAGGACTTCCAGGAGGAAGACCAGACCATCGGGGGAGATATCGTCACAGTTCTGCGGTAACGATGTGATGATGATGGTGATGGTGATGACGAGCATGATGATGACGACGCCGATGATGATGACGGGACCTCCACCCTGCCTGACCGAGGGGAGGGCGGGGGTGGGGTGGGGTGGGGGTTTTTCCGGGTGGACGGCTGACTTTACGACCTGCGGGACGTCGGTCACCCCCCTGCTGAGGACTTAGGAGATAGCCATTGAAGCTGATAGATCTCGCTCTCTATCTCTCTCTGTCTCTCTCTCTCTCTCTCTCTCTCTCTCTCTCTCTCTCTCTGATTACCTAGCAGACCAGTGATTCAGTTCCAGTATGTGTCAATATTCCCCAGAACAGCCTCTCCTCCTCCTCCTCCTCCTCCTCCTCCTCCTCCCTTCACGTCTATGCTGCTCATATTCAGTAAAATAATGACTTGGTGACTCAACACATAAGCACAAACACCCATCACCCCACGCACACACACACACACACGTACACGCACACACGCACGTACACACGCACACACGTACACACGCACACACACACACACACACACACACACACACAAATGCACAGAAGGTCAACAGGCCGACCAAGTGGTTAGAATCAACAGCAGTAAAAGAGTTCAGGGGTTCGGGTCCCCATTTGGCTGACATTGTGTCCCCGAGCAAAATGTTGGTGGAGTTAGTGCCGGGGTCAACGCATAATAAAATAAATAAATAAATAAATAAATAAAAGGTGAAACATGATGTTCAGTTCAGTGGAATCTAACTATAATCTCAGACCCATCTATAGTCGGGTCATACGGGACTTGATTACTGATTACCAGGCAGACGTTGCAGATAGCTACAGATCAATTCCCGACGTCCTTGCGCTACAAT
This sequence comes from Coryphaenoides rupestris, assembly GCA_002895965.2. Taxonomy (NCBI): domain Eukaryota; kingdom Metazoa; phylum Chordata; class Actinopteri; order Gadiformes; family Macrouridae; genus Coryphaenoides; species Coryphaenoides rupestris. The sequence continues at coordinate 32,225 of PIJE02001399.1, forward strand.
GATTAATTATAAGCAGCTTCGCAAATATCCGCATGTCCCCCAGAACACGATTTATACTTTCATGATTGTTAAAATGTACAGTATGTCAAAGCAGGGGGACGGGGGACGGGGACACGGCCAAATAATAAAGTACGTCCTACATAATAATGTTCTCTGACTGCAGTGAGAGAGTGGACTCTGTGTGTGTGTGTGTGTGTGTGTGTGTGTGTGTGTGTGTGTGTGTGTGTGTGTGTGTGTGTGTGTGTGTGTGTGTGTGTGTGTGTGTGTGTGGGTGGGGGTGCGGGCGTGGGAGTGAGGGCCCGGTGAGGACCAGATAGAGGCCCTCTGTGGAGATGCCCTCAGTGACAGTGGCGCTATTGATGTCTGGAGAGAAGGTGTCACACCAGGGCTTCGGTAAACACCGGCTTTCTCACACCACCATTTGTGTACCGAGCGGCACAGGAAGGGGGCTTGTGTGTGTGTGTGTGTGTGTGTGTGTGTGTGTGTGTGTGTGTGTGTGTGTGTGTGTGTGTGTGTGTGTGTGTGTGTGTGTGTGTGTGTGTGTGTGTGTGTGTGTGTGTGTGTGTGTGTGTGTGTGTGTGTGTGTGTGTGTGTGTGTGTGCTGTGTGTGTGTGTGTGTGTGTGTGTGTGTGTGTGTGTGTGTGTGTGTGTTGGGGGGGGTGCAGTGCCATTTGTGAGCGCTGCCCTCAATTCGAAACAGCTCCAGATAAAAATCTAGTTAGCATATTTAGCAGCTCTAATTTCCTCTGTGTGGTTGGAAACTTAATTGCCACGCGAGGCGACGAGCACTTGGGTTGCACTGTCATTACGGAACGCTAAGCTGAGCTGGCGTCGGTTACAATTTTAGCGGCGCGACTGAAATCCTAGCACAGTTTTAACGGCAGGCCAGGGAAGAGTAAGTACAAAGTTTAAAATGTGCTTTACTACAGTATGTCCAAATGCTTGAGTGGGGAACTCGTCGCTTCGCTGCCAACATTGTATTTGTTGAATACGTTTTAAGTGAACGGACTTATAAGGTCCTGTATGTAAGAATAATGAATCCGTTCAGGGACTACATGTTAGGATTTTACAGCACAAATCACTTTAAATCGCCAGTTTGTGAGCAGGTTGTGGTTGAAGTTAAAACACGAGAGCTTCCCCGACTCTCTCTGTTGCGTGGAGCAGCTTTTGGGCTGATTTCTTTTATTTAAGCGTGGATGATTACAAATATATATATGTATTTCATCGCTTTTTTTAAATGTGTACAAGGTTTAATTATGATTAGAACTAACATTAGTTTTCTGATTGTTATTGTCTCAAGCCACGGAGCTCAGAATGCACTTCTGATTCTTACTTAAGTACCAAACCAACACAGCAATGGCATTGTAGTTTATCAGAGCTTTAAATCACCCGTGTGCTACGGAGCCATTTGATTTACTGCTCTGCTATGGACAGCAGAAAGCTATGCGATGCCTATGCTATCTACGCTACGCTACTGTGGCTAGTAAAGCGATGACGGGATCTCTGGAGATGTACTTAAGGCCACTTCCTGAACATCTGCTGAATGAGGAGGACAAAGTCCACCCCAGCCCTGGAGGAAGAGATTAGTGTCGCCCAACACTCTATCTGGGACCACAGCACGCCACAGAGCCTCGAGAGCCACATTCGCCGAGCACGGGAACTAACGAGCACCCATCGGGAACTATCCGACTATTAACATAAATTAGCCACGCACAGCGCAAACTACACGAGCCTTGCGCAAACGTGCACGACACAGACGAGATTTATCATCGCATCAACGAGACTCTAGCACAGACTAGCCTCGTCTGGCACTCGATGGACTCGACCAGCTAAATACAAAAACAAAATACAAAAGTTAACCTGGAACGTGACGACCAAAGCATTTTTTAAATATCAACATATGTCCCATCAGTATATTTAACTGTGAATAATGACGTTACGACCGCTTATTACCGCTATTATCAACACAGGTAATAAAAAGAAAAACTAAAAGAGTGTAACGTTGTTGTTGTTGTTGTTGTCGCAAAAGAAAGACAACCCTGACCACCCAACAACAAGGGACTCATCCCCAAAGAAAAGTTAAAAGCAGGGGCCCCCGTTTAGAGCGTACAATGGGCTGCCTAATGAACCGGCTCTACCTGCCCCGCTCACACCACCTCCACCACCACCACCACCACCACCGCCACCACCACCACCACCACCAGCCACCACCACCACCACCACCACCACCACCACACCCCCTCCCCGACCCCCCCCGCCCCCTCCAGAAGCTGACCCTCCGACCTCCCACCTCCTCCTCCTCCTCCCGGGACGGACTTCCCACAGAGACGGGCCTCCATTCAAAAGCTCCAGTTAATAAGCCCCCGGAAACCCTGATTACCCCCCAGCCCCACTCACTCCTCACCCCTCCCTCCCTCCTCACCCCTCCCTCCCCCTCCTCTGGTGTGTCTAAATTAGAAACCACCATTAGTTTATGACCCAGCCCTGGAGAGAGAGAGAGAGAGACCCGCCCCCTCTCTCCCTTCCCTCCCTCCCTCCCCCACCCCCACCTCTGGTTCCCGGTCCCACCAGGCAAGGGGTGACCCATGTCCTGCTATCTCCCCCCCACCCACTGACCCCCCCCAAGACCACTCCCCCCTCTCCCCCCCTTAGATACGAGGGAGAAGGGGGGGACGGGGGAGAGCAGAGTTACGGGAAGACAGCGGGGACAGCACAGCAGCACCCAGACTCTTCTGTTGACTTTCTCCCAAACTCCTCCCCCCCCCACCCTCCACCCTCCACCCTCCACCCTCCCCCTCTTTCTTCTCCTTCTCCTTCGTCTTCGTCTTGTTTTATGAAACTGGGTGAGAGAAACCTGAGAGCCTGAGGCGGGAGATTACCCAACACCCCCCCCCCCCCTCCCTCCCCCGTCAAACTCCATTCAGGACAAGAAACTACGAGACGATTCCCCCCCCCAAGCTACAAGCTACAAAGCTAGCGAGAGCGGACGTCATGACGACACCGCTCAACTCAAACAACTCCAACTCCCCTCAGAGCCGACAGACGACTCTGTTGGTTCCTGTCCAGAGTTTCCTGCACATCTGCCCCGTCCTGGAGCCCGCCGGCCGCCGAATTACGGCCTGTGAAAACATCCGAAACACAGCGGCCGCTTTACGCACCACCCTCCTCCTCCACCACCCTCCTCCTCCACCCTCCACCCACTACCACCACCCACCACCACCGTCGTCGTCGTCTTAAAACTCCCAGGGCAGTCATTGGTCTATTTTTGGAGGGCTCACATGAGTCTCAACAGACCTGCAGTGTGAATAAAGATTACTGTTTCTGTGCCGGGACAAAGGCAGCAGCAGTAGGGCCTCCCTCTCTCTCTCTCTCTCTCTCTCCCCTCCCTCTCTCTCCCTCCCTCCCTCCCTCTCTCTCCCCTCCCAGCCCTCCTCCCTCCCTCCCCAGCCTCTACTCCAGTCATCTCCACATGGCTGCCATTTAAAGTCTCCGAGCACAAAGGGCGGAGGAGTCATGGTGTGTGTGTGTGTGTGTGTGTGTGTGTGTGTGTGTGTGTGTGTGTGTGTGTGTGTGTGTGTGTGTGTGTGTGTGTGTGTGTGTGTGTGAGCGTGTGTGTACGTGTGTGTCGTCACGGACGGCCCCTCCATTCAGCCCCCCCCCCGCCGGTTCCTCGGAGCGGAACCTCGCCGTTCGGGGTCCACGCCGCCACCACCGCCGTCGTCACCGGCTCCGCAGCGCCACTGTGACTCACCCCTCCATTCACCCCCCTAACCCTCACCCCCCGTTCCCCCCCCACACCCCAAACCCCATTCACCACCTCACCCCCGTTATCTCCTCACTGCCAAAAAGCCAGGGCCCATGACTCATATTTAACCAAACAACCGTGAGAGAGTCACACAGACAGAGATAGATAGAGAGACAGATAGACAGACAGAAGCAGAAAACAGAGAGAGAGAGAGATGAGAGGGGAGAGAGAGCAGAGAGGGAGAGAAAGAGAGAGGAGAGAGGGATTAGGACAGTCAAAACGATGGCGCAGGAGACGAGGTGGATAGAGAAAGCCAGTGTTTTGCTGCTTATGCTTTTCTGTCCTGCCAACTCTCTCCTCCTGCGGAGGGGCTAACGGCCAAAGCCTAAACGAAAGCTAACGCAAGCTAACGAAAGCTAGCAGCAGCAGAGCGGTCACCTGAAACGATGAGACACCTTCTCCTGACTGACCGCCCCACACACACACAACCAACACACACACACACACACACCACACACACACACACACACACACACACACACACACACACACACACACACACACCACACACACACACACACACACACACACACACACACACACACACCACACACACACACACACACAGAGAGAGAGACAGACAGCGTGTGTGTGTTGTGGGGTGAGTTAGTAAGGAGGGTGGTGGTGGTGGTGGTGGGGGGTGGGGTCTGTGTAGAGCTAGGGTGGTCAGTTAAAACCCCCCCCAACCAAACTACCACTACCACCCCCTCTCTCCCACTCCCTCCCCTCGCCTGGTCCAACCTTTTGTACCGTTTTCAAGCCGAGCAAGAACCTCCCCTCAATAACACACCAGAGTTACCCAGGATGTAGGACCTGCAAACATGTGGTTCCCCGAAGCTTTTGTGCCTCTTTTTTTATTTTTATATTGGGGCCAAATTTCTCCTAAAGTTATATTCTATTGTGGTTTTATTGCCAAGAGCTCCAGTCTATAAAAAAAAAATACCTCCAGTCTCGGGGCTGACAACCTGACATTTTCTGACGTTATTCTTTGCGAGCTCTTCAGATTTCCCCTCGGCGTCTAAAATGTTTTTTTTGGGGGTCGACGTGGGAGCTCAGTTTGAAGTCACCGCCGGGTCACCACGGTCGACTCGCAGGCGATGGCAAGGGGCGTTTATTTTACGGATCTGGAAGCGAGTCAGTCAATGCAGAGCATTTTCATTAGCAACGAACGATCGAAGACAACAACGACGACGACGACAACAACAAGGAGGCAACGTCCCCTCTTCACATGCTAGCGCTAGTCTGCAGCAGCAGCAGCAGCAACAAAGCTCTGTCCAGCAACACGACACACTTCTGCTGTACTGAACTACAACCTTCACGGCTAAACTTCAAGAACTACAGTCTCCGGGAAAACAAAAAATGCAAAGTTGTACTTTGGCCGGTGGTATAGCGGTGGTGGAGGAGGAGGTGGAGGAGGAGGAGGAGGAGGAGGAGGAGGAGGAGGTGGAACAGACAGACTACTTGGGAGATGAGTTTAGCAGAGCAGTGAGTTCGGCGGCGCCCGGGCCTGCTACAGAGCTCCTTTGTTTGGACTGAAATCTGAGCTCTGGAAGGAGAAGGAGCAGCAAGGAGCAGCGAGGAGCTCCACTGCTCTCCTCTGCTCTCCTCCTCCTCCTCCACCTCCTCCTCCTCCTCCTCGCCACCAAATTTAATAACCCACCGTTCGAGAACGGAAACTTTTCCTTTCCTGTTTTTGCCTGAGTTTCTGCAACTTTGACTTGGAGCATGTTTGAAAAGTTTTCCGCGATTGGAAAAAAAAGTTTGTGCAAACGGGTCGGAGCGACGTTTCAAAATAAAAGCGCACTGATTTCCCCCTTCAAAATAAAAGCACTCATCCGGTTTCTCTTTTCCCCCCTTCTTTTTAATTAAACATGCTTTTGTTTTCACAGCACTCACTTGAGGAAGTATCTCTGTCCCGAGGCGGTCTTGGCCATCTCCCAGCCCGGGCGGCAGCGGCCACGTTCGTCGGGGATCTCGTAGGAGGACTGCCGGAGGTGCTGGGGGGACGTGCCCGGGGGCCCCAGGCCGGTCAGGGCCGGGGCCGCCCCCAGCTGCAGGGAGGCCGGCGACGAGTGGGCCCGGACGTGGTGCGGAGTCAGGGCCCCTGCGGTGCCTCCGTCACTGCTGGCCTGGGGTTAGGGTGGGGGTGGTGGGTGGGTCATGGGTGGGAGAGAGTAGATTAGAGATAGGATAAATAGTTTGCTCTGGGGTTCTCGTCGGCAGGGAGGGTTAAGCACGTTAACTTGGCAGTATGACCCATTGTTGTGCTTTGAGTCACTTAAAAAGCGTTTGTGTCTCTGGGACTCATCGCAGAGTGGCTACTGAGAGACGTGTTTGGTGTTCTGAAGATTCCCATCTGGGACTAATGAAGTGTATCTTGATATCTTAGATGCTTATATTATTTTATATACATTGTATTTCATTCATATATTTACATTTTATATTTAAGATGTTTAATCATCACATACATATTATATATATATATATATATATTATACATTTTATATAATTACATAGATTTACATATATACATATATTGTGTATACATGTATATGTATTTTATATACATTGTATAACACTGTTATAAGTTGAAGTGATTACAGAGCCCCCCCCCCAACAGTCTGGGCCCCTGTCAACAGCGCATGCGCAATTCAAACCAAACTTCAGAAGGCTTCACAGATGATGAAGAGGAGAGGAGGAGGAGGAGGAGGAGGAGGAAGAGGAGAATAATGCAGCCCTCATATGATTCCGCAGAAAAACGCTTGTTTTCAGTAAAGCAATTAGAATACAAACAGAAAACAACTGTTTTGCACTCTTTTGAAGGCACAAAAAAGTTCGTTTTTTTTCTCCATTGTAAACAAGTTGGCTTTTAATGTGTGATTATGTGTGTCATTATGCAATTACTGCAAACACCAAAGAAGGAACGAAAGCAAGACGTTGGAGACTTGTAATTAGAGTTGGAAAACTTTTGTTTGTGTGTCAGTTCTTATTCTATGGGCTACTTTTACTGTGATTTATTTATTGTGATTTATTTATTTATTTATTGTGATTGTGATTGTGAAGTGAGTCCAGGCCCTCTCAGTACAGAACTTAAAGCAGAGTTCTATGCTTTATATAGGCTCCCAAGTGCACTTAAAATGCAAAATGTGCACCTTTTACGTGCACATTAGGTGAGTTGAACAGCTTTTAAAAAGTTTGAAGATTTACTGAATATGATGGAGAATTGGGGAGAGAAGAGAGAGAGAGAGAGAGAGAGAGAGAGACAGAGAGACAGAGAGAGAGAGAGAGAGAGAGAGACAGAGAGACAGAGACAGAGACAGAGAGAGAGAGAGCATGGGGGTAAGACTCTGGCGGTGCTGGTGGTGCTGGTGGTGGTGGTGGTCTCTCTTACTTGTCTGGAGTGGGCCTTGGGTTCGGGGGGCTTGAAGAAGGAGTCGGGCAGCTTCCTCATCCTCATGGGCACGGAGGGCGGCAGGATGGCGTTCTTGGGGTTCATCACGGCGTTGAAGAGAGCCTCCAGGTCCGTCTCCGAGTCGCCGCGGACGTGGACGATCTGGTGGCCGGCGGGGGGGCTGCTGGTGCTGCTGGTGCTGCCGCCGCCGCCGACGCCGACTCCGCCGCCGCTGTGCTGCTGCTGCTGGTCCATCATCAGGGATAAAAAGTTTTGAAAAAGTTTGAAAAAAGTTGACAAAAAATCCCCAATCCAAACTGTCACGGAGTCTAAGGGGACTAAAAGCTCTAAAAGTTATTCCATGTCATCTTTTAAAAAAATATGGAAGAAAAAAAACAGCTGGAAAAGGCTGTTTTCTTTGCGTGTTTTGCTGTTAAAAAGTTGTTAAAAAGTGGTCTTAAGAAAACGCGTTGCTGTCTTCGTTCCTGTTTCTTTTGAGCGCATAATTAAAAACTAACGCGACCAGGCGCAGAGCCGCTCCTCACTCTAACTCATAGCGACACACACACACACACTCAAAGTGACTAAAAGTTACTAAAGTTACGAGAGAAAAAAACAAATATAACATAAAAAAAACAACAACAAGATGACGCCGGCTGTTGTTTTCCTGAAGACTTTAGTCGCTGTCTTGTCCGTTACAAAAAAGAAAAGAGACACATGATGATGAGGCGAACGAACGCAAATCAGTGGCGCTCACTCGTCGCTAAAGTTCGTGTTTGAGTCGAAACTTCGGGCTGGACGTCAGCCTGCGTGACGTCACCGCGCCAGGGGTGGGGGCGGGGCCTAGAGGCTTTAAAGGTGCAGTCGCTCCGGACGTCCCACTACTGTACACTTTAGTTTATTTTTTTATTTTTTTATATAAAACACAAATACAACATGAAATAAAAAAGGGACAAAATATAATAATAATAATAATAATAATAATAATAGTAATAATAAAACAACGATATAAATACAGTACCACAAAAATATAATAATAATAAGTAAGTAAATTAGTAAATAAATAAGTAAATAAACAAAATTAAAAGACATATGTATATACAGTATGTATGCATATATTTTTTGGGGGGGGGAATCTCTAATTATATGTTTGACGCCAAACTGTTGTTTTATTTATATTTTTCTATTATATTTAATGTGTATTTGTATATTCTTAAACCCACAACCTAAATTCAAAAGCGTCACATTGTGCTCAATGTATTTATTTATTTATATATAGTGCTGATGTAAAGTAGGTTCCCACAATTGTTAGTACTGCAGTGAGACTCCCAGCATGGTCTCCACTCGACTGCATGTATATATAATATCAGAACCCACATGCACAACATGTGTAAAGTTAAAAGAAAATCATAAAATCATCAATCATGATTCAAAGTGGTCGATTTCAAACCAGGCCTGGACGTCTTACTTAAACGGCACTTACAGTTCTTCTGATCTCTCAGTAAAAGTTGTGATTTTATGACCCACTATGATATACTGTATATATGATATATATTTCACATTCTATGCCAGTGCAACAACATATGATGGACATTCACTGGTTTACGTTAATGCGGCTTCTGCCCTGAACCTTCATGCTGAATGTGCTGCAGAACTTACCCAATACAACCCTACAGAACATCCAACTGGGATAGTGTCGCTCCAACAGGGTTCTCTCTGACATTTAATTGACATTTACATTTAGCCAGTAAGCAGACGCTTACACACGCACCAAAGTGACTCACGACGGGGCCATAGGTCAATGAAAGATTATAATTACAGAGAAGAGTAGCGGAGAACAGGTTAGAACACATGGTTAGGAGAAAGTTCGTGAACAGAAATATTTGCATTAATTTGTGCATAATGGTTCCGTAAGACCGATATGAGAGCATAGAACAATTAAAAATGCTGCATTCTAAATATCATCATCATTTAAAATTAAAAAGAGTGCATATGTCATTAAAATCCCGAGATGAGTGAGCAATGTATTTATATATTTTTTTTACAGTGCTGATGTAAAGTAGGTTCCCACAATTGTTATGCAAATGTATCCCCTAGCATGTTGCACAGAGTCTCCCAGATATTGTGCGAATGAATGATCATCGACCTCCAATGACGACCCCGCAGACTGTATACATACACACACACACACACACACACACACATAACACACACACACACACACACACACACACACACACACACACACACACACACACACATTGCAATAATGTATAATGTATATTTTGTTCAATGTAATGATATCCATATCCAAACAAAACATGCGTACAAATGTCACTGCCTGGTACACAATTAACCCAATAAGTGCGAGAATGTACATGCACAGGCCTATTAGATGCTATAGTGAATAACACATTATTGTGTACATTGTATATTGTGTATTGTATTATATACAGTACGTCTGCCAAATGTCCTAAATGTAAATGTAATGTAAATGTTACAATAAATAAATGAATGAATGAATGAATGAATAATAAATAAATAAATAAATAAATAAATAAATAAATAAATAAATAAATAAATACATAAACAAACAAACAAACAAACAAACAAACAAACAAACAAACAAACAAATCAATAAATAAATACATTGATAAAAGGTATAATGTATTGGCCAGTATTCCTGAGCAGTAACTTTTATCACATCTTGCCAGCACGGTGACTTCCGTTTGAAAACCCCCCAAAAAAGGGCGCAACTTGCGTCCAGCCATGCGGCAAATAAACGTCCTTTGTCCCGCAGAAAGCACTCATTTTCAGATCATTGTAACGCATTAAATAGATGTTCAGCTGCAGAGGCAGAGCCGACCCCCGCCCGGACCACCCACCCTGCAGGGACACACACACACACACACACACACACACACACACACACAGAGAGAGAGACACAGACACACAGACACAAGACACAGAGACACACACACACACACACACACACACACACACACAGAGACACACACACACACACACACACACACACACACACACACACACACACACACACACACACACACACACACACACACACACACACACTTGTTGAATGAAGAGTGTTTTGATTTGTTTTGTTTCTTATGACGACCTGCGGCTGACTTCACTGCTGAAACACACACTGGACGGGCTGCCGTGTGCTGTTGATAATATCTCATCTGAAACCAAATTAAACAAATGACCAAACAAGTTGAGCTCTGGATGGGAGGTCGGGGTTGCGGGCGCCCCCTACAGTCCCATAGAGGTAACACACTATGAATAGATACTACATATACAGTATATATAAGAAAAAATATATAAGCTATTACATAAAATAGACCTCTATCTATCTATCTGTCTATCTATCTATCTATCTATTTATAAATAAGCTATTACATAAAACAGACCTGTATCTATCTATCTATCTATCTATCTATCTATCTCCCTCTCAATTCAATTTCAATCTCTCTCTCTCTGTCTCTCTCTCTCTCTCTCTCTCTATCTATGGGATTTTAATGACATATGCACTCTTTTTAATTTTAAATGATGATGATATTTAGAATGCAGCATTTTTAATTGTTCTATGCTCTCATATCGGTCTTACGGAACCATTATGCACAAATTAATGCAAATATTTCTGTTCACGAACTTTCTCCTAACCATGTGTTCTAACCTGTTCTCCGCTACTCTTCTCTGTAATTATAATCTTTCATTGACCTATGGCCCCGTCGTGAGTCACTTTGGTGCGTGTGTAAGCGTCTGCTTACTGGCTAAATGTAAATGTCAATTAAATGTCAGAGAGAACCCTGTTGGAGCGACACTATCCCAGTTGGATGTTCTGTAGGGTTGTATTGGGTAAGTTCTGCAGCACATTCAGCATGAAGGTTCAGGGCAGAAGCCGCATTAACGTAAACCAGTGAATGTCCATCATATGTTGTTGCACTGGCATAGAATGTGAAATATATATCATATATACAGTATATCATAGTGGGTCATAAAATCACAACTTTTACTGAGAGATCAGAAGAACTGTAAGTGCCGTTTAAGTAAGACGTCCAGGCCTGGTTTGAAATCGACCACTTTGAATCATGATTGATGATTTTATGATTTTCTTTTAACTTTACACATGTTGTGCATGTGGGTTCTGATATTATATATACATGCAGTCGAGTGGAGACCATGCTGGGAGTCTCACTGCAGTACAGCCCGGACCCCAGCCTCCCTCACCTGTCCCTGCCCCCGCTCTACCTACCCCCCGCCCCATGACCACTCCCCACGACCACGCCCGATGACCACACCCCATGACCACACCCCCATGACCACACCCGCCTTTCCCCCTCAAAACCCGTAGTTACACAGAAATGTCATGCTGTCCTTCTGACAGTCTGAATGGATGCTCCTCCTCCTCGTCCTCCTCCCCCTTCTCCTACACCTCCATCCACAGGTCCTCCACCACCAGCACCACCACTACCAACTCCACCACCACCTCCACTCGCAAGTCCTTCACCACCAGCACCTCCACCACCACTTCCTCCTCCTCCTCCTCCTCCTCCTCTTTACCTGCAGGTCCTCCTCCTCCTCCACCACCACCACCACCACCACCAACTCCTCGACCTCCTCCTCCTCCTCCACCACTTCCTCCCCTGCAGCTCCTCCCAGGACAAGTCTTGGCAGGCGTTTGGCCGGGCAGACCGAGGCACGCCAGGGGGAGGGCGGGTCGCCGTGACTCACCTCCCTAATCCCCCCCTCCTCCTCCTCCTCCTCCTCCTCCTCCTCCTCCTCCTCCTCCTCCTCCTGGGTCCCACTCCCTTGCAGGTAAACACTGGAGGAGGAGGAGGAGGAGGAGGAGTTCATTTAACAGTAGCTTCACATGAGCCCTGCTTTCTATTCTACACACACATACACACACACACACACACACACACACACACACACACACACACACACACACACACACACACACACACACACACACACACACACACACACACACACACACACACACACACACACACACACACACACACACACACACGCTGTCTTGCATAACTACCCACACACACATAAATGAACACACATGCATGCACACACACACACACAAAACACACACATACACACACCCACACTCACACACACACACACACACACACACACACACCCACCCCCCCCACACACACACACCTCTCTTTCTCTTTGTTTTATTCCTCCTTCTGTGTAGGAGGTTCAGAAGAGCAGATCAAGTAAATCAGGTTACTGCATCTTATTCTGGCTCCACGGAACAATACACTCACACACTCACACACACACACACACACACACACACACACGCACACACACACACACACACACACGCACACACACACACACACGCACACACACACACACACAGAGGCCCCATGATCTTACTATACTTCTCATTCGATTATTTTCAAGAGTTAGTGTAACTTAATCAGGGCTGAAAGCTTTTTATCAAAATGTGTCTGCACACGAGGCCTATGTTTTATTCTATTTTTGTTCTATTTTTAGACCTTCTATTTTATTGAGTCTTTCAAAATGTGTTTAAAGTGTGATTCCCGCCCATGCATGCAAACCTCCCTATGCCTGATCTTTGAGTTGGAAGGGAGCGACCGAAATAAACATAAATAAACCTTCTTTAAACTTGGACAACATGCACGGTCTGCAGCAACACTATATTCCTTTAAATCAGCTGAAAACATTTTAATATGTATATCTGCTCTATCTTGTATATTTATTTCAACTGTATTTTGCATTTTATTTCATTTTGCATTGAACATTTTACATTGTTTTTTAATTTCTTGTATTTGACATACTGTATGTCCTTTTCTTCCTTTCCTTTGTGAAGCACTGTGCATGACCTTTGTTTGACTTGTGCTGTATAAATAAACTTTAAGGCCTTGCCTTAAAAGCAGACAATATGTGATATCTTCTGTCTGATCTCCAATATCTCTGCGTCTCGTCACCCTCGCTGCACTCCGTCCAGGAGGGTGGAGGGTGGAGGTGGAGGTGGTGGTGGTGGAGGTGGTGGGGTGGAGGTGGGTGCTCTGGGCGGAGAGACGAGGACAAACCTTCAGTTGATGTGGTTTCGGGAGGAAGTGGCTACAGCAGCAGGCTCTCAGCTGGTCCATCCAGTAGGTTGAGTCTCAGGGTTCAGCAGGACAATCCACCCTAGCACCTTACCTCCTCACCTCCTCCCTCCCTCCCTCCCTCCCTCCCTCCCTCCTCCCCTATACCGCACGCCCGTACGCAAGGGCAAACCGAAACACAGCTTGCGACACCGACCTCACGCCGCCACCGCGGCCGCCGCACATAAAACCACTTCCTGTCCCTCCCTGGAGCTCAGGGTGGACTGGCGGGTCTGGGCCGTGTCTTTACAACACCGCGTCACTCGTCTGAAGTAGCTCGCCTTTTAGTGTTATAATTATTATATTTGCCTTTATGGTCACGGGGGCGTAATGGTGTATCTGCTGCCAGTGATTTGGTGACACACTAAAACAAACACACCGGTAAATCCAGATGACATCAGACGGTTTGTTTCCTGCCTGGAGAAACTCCCGGAAAACAACCACAGCAAGGAAACGATGACATAAAATAAAATATAATAGAGAGCAGATCGTTTAAAGAACAGGAAATAACGGCGCATCAAGTGTTTATCGTATTTATTTGAGAGGTATAAAGGACGGAGAAGCCACTGCGTACATAATATAATATAATATAATATAATATAATATATATTTTTTAAATATACACATATTTACAAAAGTAAAAATGATCTTCCAGGCAACCAGATGCACCAAGTGAGCCAGCAGGGCAGACAGACAGACAGACAGACAGACAGACTGTACACCAGCAGTGCAGACAGACAGACAGACAGACAGACTGCTACCGTAAATTTATATGACTCTGGGGCAAGACGCAGATCTCAAACTATAGCAAACCTGGAGCGCTTTTACACTCCACATACCATCTGTAATGGAATTCACATGTTACAGCTTGGAAGACACACACACACACACACACACACACACTTCAGGTATCCTGAGGTCTAACTCATTAAAACTTTCAGATTAATATTGCTCCAATCTGCTTTTAGCAGTTATATCTTAGACAGATTTTAAATATTCCCGACTAGGCACTTAACATGAAATAACTAGAATTAAATCATTGATAACAAATAATATTGGGCTTCGTCATTTGTGGAAAGTCGACGAAGATTAGTCGTTGTACTACGAGTTTTCACAACACAAAGAGAACAAAATGTCTGACAAATCTGAGGTCCTGGTTCCTCGCGGAGAAGTGGCCGCAGCGACCGGCGACCAGCGACCGGCGATGGTGGTCAAGTCTTTTTAAGTACTCGGTGGGGAAGGAGAGAGGGTTCGGACATTACGGGGGGGGGGCGGGGGGGGGGGGGTGACCATGGTAGGTAGGTAGGACCTGCATGTGGGGACCTACCGGACCCTATAGGACCTACCAGACCAGGAGGACCCAACCCACCCGCAGTATCAGAACCTCCTGAGGTACTGGGCGCGGCCGCTCGCAGAGAACAGGGTCTGTCTGTGGTTGGCCGAGGCCTTTCCTTGGTCCCGGATCTGCGTCAGAGACACCAGGAGGAGGAGGAGGAGGAGGAGGAGGAGGAAGAGGAGGAAGAGGAGGAGAAGGGGAGGAGGAGGAGGAGGAGGAGGGGGAGGAGGAAGGGGAAAACCAGGGGTTGTCATCGGAGGCGGGAAAACGAATGAATGAATGAGATTGGAGACCATTGTGCCGTCGTCTCCCTCAGGTCCTCATACTTACCGACATTACGTCGACCGCCAACAGCCCCCTGGGGTCCGCCTCCTCCGGCTCCCCCACACCTGCACAGCAGGGGGGCGCAGGTGAGCGCTACTTTCCATGCGACGGTAAATCGATCAGTCCAAATAAAACCTCATTGAATTCATCCTATTTGATTCCCCCCAGCCTGACTTGCAGTCATGCCTAACCCCTTACCTGCTCACCAGCATATTGCAGGCTAACGACAGCAGCCAAGTCCATTCAACCAAGCCTCGTGGCTAGCTAATGGCTGGCTAATGGCTGGGCTAATGGCTGGCTAATGGCTGGCTAACGGCGAGCTAACGGCTAGCGCTGGCCGAGCGTCTTACCGTGGAGCTGGAGGTTCAGGCGGTCCAGGGACTCCAGGATGCGCCGCTCCTCCAGGGAGAGGGCCGACGCGGCGGGGGGCGGGGCCAGCCGATGAGGTGGCGGGCGGTTCTCCATGCTGGGGGGAGGTCGTTGCCATGGCGCCGACCTTGGCGTGATGCGAATGTTCTGTCGATGTGAAGCAAGGCGGGAAGGTCAAAACGTGGCGACAGCAGCAGCAGCAGCAGACAGAGGCAAAGGTACGACCCTGGGCTTTGGGACACTATAAGTACACTATATTATATTATATATACGCACCTGTGTCATGCAGTGACCCACCTGTGGCCCCACCAACACAGTCTCATTACCATGTCAAAACACAGCGAGTGATTTCTCATATTGTTCATGGATTTTCAGTCTTCCAACATGAATATTCTTTTGCTGTGGTCGTATGTTTTATCGATGTTGTCACTTCATGTACTGCTGCCCTTCCTGGCCAAGTCTCTAATAATATAATATATATTTGAACTAACGTGGTCAGATAAAGGTAAAAGGTATTAAAATGTCGATACGAGCCCTTTGAGACTATCACTGTGTGAGGAAGGAGATACACACAGGGTCCCCACACCTTCTTAAACACCACATTTCAAGACTAATTCAAGGACTTTCCAGGTCCGGTTCCCTCAAAATCAAGGACCCACGACGGCATAGTTTGAGACACAGATCAATGTTAATTACTGTACCGCTTCACAACACTGAGAATGTGTACAATGAGAACTAGCGGGCTTTACCGAAGCTCACAGACAACAATTAAAAAGAGAGCGAGGCTTGAATGTGTGAACACTTCTCAATTGCGCTTGTTGCCGTTTTACGTTAACATTAAGTCGGAACAATAGTCAAAGAACTGTGTGGACTGTGTGTGGTCGGTGGCCGCGGTTTGAATCCGCCTCACCCGGGTAGAGTCCGAGAGACTGGGGGGTTGGGTGGCGGTACGTTGGCTAATCGGCGCAACACGCGCTAAACCGGCCCCCACCACCGCACGCGCTCCGGGAGAGCGTTAGCATGCTATTATCATTCACCGGCGGCTCCGTCATTCATAATTTTACAAACCGCAAGCTCGACAGGAAACACCGGATTATTCACCTGGTCCTGCCCCGTGTACCTTTCGGGAGAAGCCACGCCACAACAAAAGGCCAAAGTCAGCGGAGTGTGTAGCAGCGAGATTAGGCAGCGCGCTGATTAGGCAACCTCAGGTGTGCGGCCTCACCCTCAACCCCACACTCCACCTGGGCCACGCCAACCACCAACCACACGCTGTTTATTCTTGACTCAACGTGAGTCATGTGCAATATTCTCAATATCATGTGCGCAATAGTACTACTGCTGTATCAGTACCACTGCTAACCTTTCTATTCTAGTTAACCTTTTTTTTTCCTTAGATTTATTGTTAGTCTATTAGAGGGATACACTTTACATTTATTATTCTATTGTTTTATTCTTATGCAACCTCTGGCACATTCAAGCATCTCTCTCATTTTAATTGCGTCTATCATTGCACAAAAATCTATACTGTACATTCAAGCACATTCAATGACCCAGGTCTATATATGTCTATTTTCCAAATCTTTCAAGGCCTTGATTTATTTTTTTCCCCCCTCAAATTCACGAAACCTCTCAAGGATTTCAAGGACCCGCGGGAACCCTGCATGAGTTGAAGACGCGCTCTAATCTCAGAACTACTTCATTCCGACAGAGAGAGAGGAAGGTTGGCGTTCTGTTTCATGCGTTCTGTCGTCAGCGACCTCGCCAGCACTCCGGCCTAGATTTGAACTGAACGGAGGCGACACCTCGTGAACTTTGACCTCTCGTCTTCACGTTAGCGACTCGACAGGCCCCCGCAGGCGCCCGGCGTGTCACCGACGTGTACGTGACTGAGTGGTTGAGTAGCGCACAGCTCCGGTTAAGCTAGCGATGAGTCTGTGTTGTGTTGTGGAGCATAACTGATGATTATGGCTTTTTCGTACTTTTGATCTGTGTTTTAGTGAGTGTGAGTGTGAGTTATATTATCTCAGTTACCTGTGTGGCACTCAACACGCGTCACACAGGTAAAATGGTAAATGGATTGCATTTATAAAGCACTTTTATCCGAAGTGCTTTACAGTATTGCCTCACATTCACCCATTCATACACCGACGGCGGTGCCAACCATGCAAGGTAACAACCAACACGTCAGGAGCAGTTAGGGTTAGGTGGTGTCTTGCTCAGGACACCTCCACATTAGCTAGGAAGGGGAGGAGCCCCGGGGGTCGAACCAGCGACCTTCCTCTTGCCAGACAACCGCTCTTATACCTCCTGAGCTACTGCCGCCCATATAATGCATAGTAATACCGTGATCTGTAGGGCCGCCGGCGTCCTGGTGATAGAGGAAGGAAGAGACCGGTTCCTTGGACAGTTTCAGGGACTGGAAGATACAACGACAATACATGAATAGTAAGTAGCTTCACACACACACACACACACACACACACACACACACACACACACACACACACACACACACACACACACACACACACACACACACACACACACACACACACACACACACACACACACACACAATAGGTAGATAAGCGGTGAGTCACAGCAGCAGAATACAGGTGTCTCTAGTCTGTCCGGATGGCCTGGTCCTGCAGCAGCAGCAGTAGCAGCAGCAGCAACTGGTGTGTCTTTTTGTGCATGTCCTGCAGACTGCTGCAGAACCAGGCAGCAGAGAGAGACAGACAGCGGGAGCGAGAGAGACAGAGAGAGACAGAGAGAGAGAAAGAGAGACAGACAGAGAGGAGAGACAGAGAGAGAGAGGACAGAGAGAGAGACAGAGAGAGAGAGACACAGAGAGAGAGACAGAGAGGGAGACACATAGAGAGAGACAGAGAGAGAGACAGAGAGGGAGACACATAGAGAGAGACAGAGAGGGAGAGACAGAGACAGAGAGGGAGACACATAGAGAGAGACAGAGAGAGAGAGAGACAGAGAGGGAGACACATAGAGAGAGACAGAGAAAGAGAGACAAGAGAGAGAAAGATAGACAGACAGAAGAGGGAGAGACAGAGAGAGAGACAGAAAGAGAGACAGAGAGAGAGAGAGACAGAGACAGAGAGACAGACTGAAGGAGAGAACACAGAGAGCGACAGAGATAGAGAGAGGCGAGCGAGACAGATAGAGACAGATAGAGAGACAGAGAGAGCGTGAGGGAGAGAGAGAGAGAGAGAGAGAGAGAGAGAGCGAGAGATGGCCACAGAAAACCCCTTCGACGAGTTCCAACACACTAACATGTTTAGTTCTCTGAAGGGGAAAGGGTTTGCATGGAAGCAAGGGCTGCAGGGTGGATGACTGCAGGCTGGATGACTGCAGGCTGGATGACTGCATGCAGGCTGCAGGGTGGGCTTGCACGTACCTGCGAGGGAGGAGGTGGAGGTGGTGGAGGAGGAGGCGGCGGAGGTGGAGGCGCAGAAGGCAGCCGTCTGTTCCGCGTGGCCGGGGGGGGGCTGCTGTCGTCTGCCCGTCTGCCTGAGCCCCCCGGCTCCCCCAGTCCCGGGCTCCGGGTTCGTTCGCGTTCCCCTGGCTCCTGGCTCCTGGTAAACCAGAAAAGCAAACCACACCCTCTTGTTTAAGACTCTGTTTCCACCTTCAACAATGTGCAATATCGCAGCATTTGATTTATATTTTTCTTGGTATATTTGTTTTTAATCGTTTTTTTATATCTTCCTAGCGGCAGGGACTGCAGATATACAGTAAATGAGGTGTATTGCTAACTCTGGCCCAACCGTTGTGTTGTGTGTGTGTGTGTGTGTTCCATGTCGCAACAGTAAACCAAACGGAAACTATTTTGATTATATTGATCATATATCCATATATCGTATGTACATTGTTTTGTATACATGCATGTTTTTCCCATATTACATATTTTCTTTTCTTTACTCGACTGTTTTGTGTTTATTGTTTTTTTTCTTTCTCTATTTTGTCTGATTATTTATCTATCTTGAGCAGAGCAATTTTAACACAAATCATTTATTCCCCCGGGGATTAATAAAGTACTAAACGACCATACAAGAACTACAGAGCACAAGAGTGTGACTTATGATCCACTTATGCAACTGCTTCCGTCTCGCTACTGGGAAGGCCCTGATAGGCCCTGATAGGCTCGGGCATTTCCCCAACCAAAAAGTCCTCGGTTCGATCCCCCGCCACCTCGGGGGGGGGGGGGCGGTGAGCAATGCGCTTAACAAGTCCTACCAGTAGTTTGATTGATAAAAAAACATCTTTCAACCACAAGGATCGAGTCCCGGGAAACACAACAAACTGGTTACTGCGCGCGAATGTGTTTCGGATAGAACGTTTCCGCGTCAATTAGTGCAGTTGGTGGCGTCGCTTGACACTGTTTCCAGCCAATCAGAAGATCAGCGCGTGTGTGTGTGTGGTTCCGACCGACCCATCTGAAACCATTCATGCATTGGGATCATATTTTAGCAGCATCTACTTGGTGGTGTTAGATGGGGCTTAGCTGAATCAAATACGTGCTGAATCACAAAGATGTTATATATATATAACATACAGTATATATTTCAATTTCCTTCCACTTCAATAATCTTGGTTTGGATTGTCATTATTAATCCTGAAAACAACGTAAAACGGGCAATAGCTAGAGAAGCTATCACAGCCAAGCAGCTCATAAACAATAGGTACTAAAGTCCCCATAACAAGGACCCACTGCTGGGCTGAGCCAAGACATACATTACCCTCCGTGGGGGCGAGGGCACTGCGCACCCCCTGCCAGAGCAGCAAGATTCTCCTCTTCAGTGGGAGTGCAGTGTAACACAGTCCCCTCTCCTGGGCCCCCGCTGCGGACCCCGTCGCAGAGCCGCCCCTGGCCTCCTGCCGGAGCGCCTGTGGGGGCGGGCCCTCGACGAAGGAGAGCCTAAAGGAGGCGCGGCAGGGGCGTGACCAGGATGTCCCCGTCGGCGCGGATTATGGTGTGCGTGTGAGAGGGACGTCCCCGGTCCTGCCGGGACCCCTGGGGGCCTGGTCCCCAAGGGGGGGCGTAGGCTTGAAGGTCCGCTCCGCGCAGTAGAGGGCCCGGCCGGTGACACCACGCGGCGCCGCGGTCGCCTCGCCCCCCTGGGCGGCGGCGGCCGTGGGACCAGCGCCCTCCCCTTCCCCGGGCCCCGGCCGCCGCCCCAGCCGGCCTCGGTGGCGGGCTGCGGCCGCACCAGCGCGCCCTTCCTGACCCGCCAGGAAACGGGAGCCGCGGACGCCCTGCCCGGCCGCTCCTTCCTAGGGGCCTGGGACCAAGCCGGCCGGGAGGGGGGGTTTTGGGTCTCCGCGGTGTCCCACTGACCTCGCGGACGCCCGCCTGCCCCCCGACATCTGCCCACGCCTGCATGGTAAGATGAGACGCGGGAGGTGAGGAGGAGGCTCCCGAGGGGGTGGTGGTGGGTGGTGGTGGTTGTGGTGAGAGGCCAGCAGCCCTGGAGGAAGCCCCTGAGATGGCAGCAGTCGTGGGGCCCCATCTGGAGCTCTGGAGGCCATGGTGTGGAATCTGGCCGTTGTCTTGGAGACCGGACGTGTCTCTGGTCTTGGTTCCGGCTTCCACACTCCGGCAGTGGCGGCGGCTGCGGTGGTGGTGGTCGTAGTCCCTGGTGTCGTAGGTCTGCCTCATCCAACCAGCGAAGCCTCTTCCTCACCGCCTTGGTAGCACCTCCCTCGGGGTTCCTGCTCCGCTCCCTCGCCAGCTCCATGCTGTCCCGGATCGATAATCGCCACTTGTTTGGCAGAAAACCACTTGCCCAGGCCGCACAAGGGGCCCCGGTCCGGCCCGCGGCTGTACCTGGACTGCTTCTTGAGGATCCCTTTGACGAAGCGCACCTGGTGCACCGTGGTGGCGGGCGCGTGAGAACGAGATCCCATCGGCCGTTGGCGGTTTCGGCGAGGGATTCCCGATGTCGGGACGAGTCCGACGGGAGGTTCGAGGAGCTTTCTTGTCGCAGGGACCGGGTGTCCTTGAAGCGCTCCGCCTTGGGCATGTCATTGGAGAACTTGTTGAGGTCGTTGACGGGAGTCGCGGATCCAGTTTTTCTCCACGGGGGCATGGCGGCTGTCGTCTTTCATCATCTGTCGGGGCGCGTAGGATTTCCTGTTGTCGCTCGGGACGAAGTTCGTCTCTCGGGCCGCCTCGTGCGGCTTTGCAAGTTTTTTGCCGGGGAAAAAGAGGTCTGTCGGTAACGGCGGTTTGGCCATCGTATCGCGGTCGCCACGCTGACCGAGATCCGGCGGTTTCTCCCGTTCCAGAAAAAAACCACCGGGCGTCACATCGTCATTGGTGGTTACCGTGGTGACATTGTCCTGCTTGGGACTGTCGAGGTCGGAGTGCACCTCGTCATGTTCGACGTCCGCGGCAGCAATGGTTTCACACAGCGACAAGAGGGCACACTGGCCACGAGGGGGCAGGGCCTCTGTGTTTTTGGACCGCTCCTGCAGGCCTACGCAGGAACGCCGGTCCTCCGCTCGGGGGATCGTCTCGCCAGAGCCGTCGGGCGGCTGCCGGCGGCCATTTTCAATCGTTTTTCTGCCCGAGTGCCCTCTCTCGGGGTGGGGCGCGAAGAAGGAGGAGGCGGTGGAACGTTCTCGGTTCTGGTCGGGTTCCTCGAGCTCCAGGCTGTCGAGACTCGACAGGCTCTCGGAGCGGTTGGTGTCATACAGACGACCCTGAAACACGATAAATAATATGCTTAATACGACGGTTAATATAACGATAAATAACACCATAAATAATATGGTTATTAACACGATAGATGATACGATAAATGAGTACAATAAATAACGTGATAAATTATGAAGCAACGATGTATCATAAGCACAAGACTTATAGGAGCAGTAACGTTCAGTTTACGATTCGTCTGAGGACCAGCAGCAGTCTGCGCTCACTCCAACTGTACGACAAATATCGCTCAGCGCCAATCAGTTTCAGTCATATAGACGTCACATATATCGTATATAATATATGACTGTGCCGTATACATACCCTTTATATTATATGACGATGGCGTACAGTATAATTGTGTTGCCTGTGCCATATATGTCATAAAAATGTGTGTTTTCTTTGCGTAGCTGCGTGTGCGTGTGTCTCTGGTTGTGTGTGAGCGGGAGAGCTCAGTGTCTCTCTAATAAACACATGCACACACACACACACACGCACACACATGCACACACACACACACACACACACATACAGACACATAGACATAGACGCATACACATAAAGTGAGGATAGTCAGACAGAGGGAAAGAGAGCGAGAAGAAGAGAGAGAGAGAGAGAAAGAAAAAGAAAGATGATGAAGAGGAGAGAGAGAGAAGAGAGGAAGAGAGAGAGAGAGAGAGAGGAGAGAGAGAGAGAGAGAGAGAGAGAGAGAGAGAGGGGTGAAGCGAGGTAGTGTTAGTGATGTGTCTCTCTCTCCCTCTCTCTCTAGAAGGGGGTCTTGCATGCATGCTCTGGTGAGACTCAGGCGGATCCTGACAGGCTGGTTCAGGGCCGGGCGTGCGGACCACCTCCCCCAGCACCGCGTTAAAACACACACACCATTAAAATGTTCCACAGCCTGTTGATGATATATGTGTAGATAGACTCTCTCTCTCTCTCTCTCTCTCTCTCTCCCTCTCTCTCTCTCTCTCTCCTCTCTCCCCCTCTCTCTCTCTCTCTCTCTCTGTCTCTCTCTCTCTCTCTCTCTCTCTCTCCCTCTCATCGCCTTACCAGGCTGGGCGTGGGTCGTCTAATGACGGACAGACCAGACAGACACACAGACAGACACACAGACAGACAGACAGACAGATCTGTAGCTCTGGACGTAAACACCATTCACAGGGGGGCGAGAGAGAAAGAGACGAAGAGAGAAGGAGAGAGAGAGAGAGAGAGAGAGAGAGAGAGAGAGAGACAGATAGAGAGCTAAGTTGTGTTGTAGGTTTTAGTTGTGTTGGCTATTGTAGTCTAATCTATGCTAGAGCATTGTTCTGGCGCCCCCTGCTGGCCACCGAGTGTATCTGAAATGCAGGCCAGCATAAATTCATCACTCGGCAGTCAGATCCATAGAGAGAGAGAGAGAGAGAGAAGAGACAGACAGAGAGAGAGAGATTGAAATTGAATTGAGAGGGATAGATAGATAGATAGATAGATAGATAGATACAGGTCTGTTTTATGTAATAGCTTATATATAATATTATTATATAAACTCCTCAAAAAAAGTTTGGAAACGTTATTTCGGTCGATTATTCCTCCCCTTTAATAATACCAATTGGTATTGTATTTTATATCGTTGGAAAGCCTGATTAGTCACCTTTACAACGAGGTACAACTTGTAAGGATCATGCATTCATGGAATGAACAACACAGCTAACGTGTGGGTAGCGGCCCAAAAAAATGTGCCAAAATCCCCTGCAATATTCTTCTGTTGGTATTCACTCTCGTTTTGAGTTGCTTGGTGGATTGGATGATTGCACTCACCCACAGTAATAAGGAAAAAACAACACATATTGGCCATTTTTACACTTTATTCATTTTACACTGTCAGGGACCTCAGTAGCGTGTGGGAAGATCCATACGCAAGTCACAACAGCTTGGCACCTCCTCCTCATGCTGGTCACTAGCCTGGTCACACTGCTCGCCACTGGCTCCAGAATCTCATTCCGATATCTCACTGCAGTGAGATTGCCTTCAATGATGACAAGTTCTGTTTTGCCTGTGAGAGAGATACCGCCCCACACCATGACACTGCCATCCAGCTTCCGCAGACATAACCTTGATTCATCACTGAACATGACGTTGCCCCACATTCTTAGGTTCCACTGTCGGTGCTGTCGACACCAGCGCAAACGGGCCTGACTGTGAAGGGCAGTCAATGCAGGCTTCCTGGCAGCCTTATAAGCACGAAGACCAGCCATGTGCAGTCTGTTCCTCACCGTCTGATCAGAGATCTGTCTGTGGTACCGTTGTGCAAATCTTGCCTGTAAATCTCTGGAAGAAAGCCTACGGTTCCTCAGTGAAGCAAGGGTGAGGAACCGGTCTTCTTGGGGTGTTGTCTTCCTGGGACGGCCACTTCGTGGGTCTGTCTTTGACCTCACCAGTCCTCACGGACCTTGGTCCTAAGTTTGGAAATGGTACCAGGGCTGACACCAAATAATGCTGCCACTCTGCGTACCGGAACACCAGCTTCCACTTGCCCTATTGACCGGGCCTTATCCTGAAGGGACAAACGTGGCATGTTTATGCTTGGAGCACAAACAAACTCAACAAAGTTGCAGGACCCATGCACACAAGTGCTGTCAATTAGGTGCCAATCAGGTGCCAGTCACACACCTGTGACTGGCATACACCTGCCAGCACTTGAAGCTCAAAACGAGAGTGAATACCAACAGAAGAATATTGCAGGGGATTTTGGCACATTTTTTTGGGCCGCTACCCACACGGTTAGCTGTGTTGTTCATTCCATGAATGCATGATCCTTACAAGTTGTACCTCGTTGTAAAGGTGACTAATCAGGCTTTCCAACGATATAAAATACAATACCAATTGGTATTATTAAAGGGGAGGAATAATCGACCGAAAATAACGTTTCCAAACTTTTTTTGAGACATATGCACTCTTTTTAATTTTAAATGATGATGATATTTAGAATGCAGCATTTTTAATTGTTCTATGCTATCATATCGGTCTTACGGAACCATTATGCACAAATTAATGCAAATATTACTGTTCACAAACTTTCTCCTAACTATGTGTTCTAACCTGTACTCTGCTACTCTTCCCTATAATTATAATCTTTCATTGACCTATGGCCCCGTCGTGAGTCACTTTGGTGTGTGTGTAAGCGTCTGCTTACTGGCTAAATGTAAATGTCAATTAAATGTCAGAGAGAACCCTGTTTGGAGCGATACTATCCCAGTTGGATGTTCTGTAGGGTTGTATTGGGTAAGTTCTGCAGCACATTCAGCATGAAGGTTCAGGGCAGAAGCTGCATTAATGTAAACCAGCGAATGTCCATCATATGTTGTTGCACTGGCATAGAATGTGAAATATATATCATATATACAGTATATCATAGTGCGTCATAAAATCACAACTTTTACTGAGAGATCAGAAGAACTGTAAGTGCCGTTTAAGTAAGACGTCCAGGCCTGGTTTGAAATCGACCACTTTGAATCATGATTGATGATTTTATGATTTTCTTTTAACTTTACACATGTTGTGCATGTGGGTTCTGATATTATATATACATGCAGTCGGGTGGAGACCATGCTGGGAGTCTCACTGCAGTACAGCCCAGACCCCAGCCTCCCTCACCTGTCCCTGCCCCCGCTCTACCTACCCCCCCCCACCATGACCACACCCCCATGACCACACCCCCATGACCACACCCGCCTTTCCCCCTCAAAACCCGTAGTTACAAAGAAATGTCATGTTGTCCTTCTGACAGTCTGAATGGATGCTCCTCCTCCTCGTCCTCCTCCCCCTTCTCCTACACCTCCATCCACAGGTCCTCCACCACCAGCACCACCACTACCAACTCCACCACCACCTCCACTCGCAAGTCCTTCACCACCAGCACCTCCACCACCACTTCCTCCTCCTCCTCCTCCTCCTCCTCTTTACCTGCAGGTCCTCCACCACCAGCACCTCCACCACCACTTCCTCCTCCCCCTTCACCTCCAACTCCACTCGCAGGTCTTCCACCACCAGCACCTCCATCACTTCTTCCTCCTCTCCTCCTCCTCCTCCTCCTCCTCCTCTTTACCTGCAGGTCCTCCTCCTCCTCCACCACCACCACCACCACCACCAACTCCTCGACCTCCTCCTCCTCCTCCACCACTTCCTCCCCTGCAGCTTGCTCCAGGACAAAGTCTTGGCGAGGCGTTTGGCCGGGGCAGACCGAGGCACCGCCAGGGGAGGGCGGGTCGCCGGTGACTCACCTTCCCTAATCCCCCCCTCCTCCTCCTAATTTTCCTCCTCCTCCTCTCCTCCTCCTGGCGTCCGCCACTCCCTTGCAGGTAAAACACTTGGAGGAGGAGGAGAGGGAGGAGGAGTTCGATTTAACAGTAGCTTCACATGAGCCCTGCTTTCTATTCTACACACACATACACACACACACCACACACACCACACACACACACACACGCACACACACACACACACACACACACGCACGCACGTACACAATGCACAGATTTATGCACACACACACACAAACCACGCACATACATATATGCATGGACACACGTACATTTTACGCATGCACATGTTCACACACACACACACACACACACACTCTTGCACACACACACACACACGTTGTCTTGCATAACTACCCACACACACATAAATGAACACACATGCATGCATGCACACACACACACAAAACACACACATACACACACCCACACTCACACCTTCACACCTTCACACACACACACACACACACCCACCCCCCACACACACACACCTCTCTTTCTCTTTGTTTTATTCCTCCTTCTGTGTAGGAGGTTCAGAAGAGCAGATCAAGTAAATCAGGTTACTGCATCTTATTCTGGCTCCACGGAACAATACACTCACACACTCACTCACGCACACACACACGCACACACACACACACACACACACACACACACACACACACACACACACACACACACACACACACACACACACACAGAGGCCCCATGATCTTACTATACTTCTCATTCGATTATTTTCAAGAGTTAGTGTAACTTAATCAGGGCTGAAAGCTTTTTATCAAAATGTGTCTGCACATGAGGACTTATTGTTTTATTCTATTTTTAGACCTTCTATTTTATTGAGTCTTTCAAAATGTGTTTAAAGTGTGATTCCCGCCCATGCATGCAAACCTCTCTATGCCTGATCTTTGAGTTGGAAGGGAGCGACCGAAATAAACATAAATAAACCTTCTTTAAACTTCCACAACATGCACGGTCTGCAGCAACACTATATTCCTTTAAATCAGCTCAAAACATTTCTGTTCTGTTAAATATGTATATCTGCTCTATCTTGTATATTTATTTCAACTGTATTTTGCATTTTATTTTATTTTGCATTGAACATTTTACATTGTTTTTTAATTTCTTGTATTTGACATACTGTATGTCCTTTTCTTCCTTTCCTTTGTGAAGCGCTGTGCATGACCTTTGTTTGACTGGTGCTGTATAAATAAACTTTAAGGCCTTGCCTTAAAAGCAGACAATATGTGATATCTTCCGTCTGATCTCCAATATCTCTGCGTCTCGTCACCCTCGCTGCACTCCGTCCAGGAGGGTGGAGGGTGGAGGTGGAGGTGGAGGTGGAGGAGGAGGTGGTGGTGGAGGTGGTGCTCTGGGGCGGAGAGACGAGGACAAACCTTCAGTTGATGTGGTTTCGGGAGGAAGTGGCTACAGCAGCAGGCTCTCAGCTGGTCCATCCAGTAGGTTGAGTCTCAGGGTTCAGCAGGACAATCCACCCTAGCACCTTACCTCCTCCCTCCTCCCTCCCTCCCTCCCTCCTCCCCTATACCGCACGCCCGTACGCAAGGGCAAACCGAAACACAGCTTGCGACACCGACCTCACGCCGCCACCGCCGCCGCCGCCGCCGCCGCCATAAAACCACTTCCTGTCCCTCCCTGGAGCTCAGGGTGGACTGGCGGGTCTGGGCCGTGTCTTTACAACACCGCGTCACTCGTCTTAAGTAGCTCGCCTTTTAGTGTTATAATTATTATATTTGCCTTTATGGTCACGGGGGCGTAATGGTGTATCTGCTGCCAGTGATTTGGTGACACACTAAAACAAACACACCGGTAAATCCAGATGACATCAGACGGTTTGTTTCCTGCCTGGAGAAACTCCCGGAAAACAACCACAGGAAAGGAAACGATGACATAAAATAAAATATAATGGAGAGCAGATCGTTTAAAGAACAGGAAATAACGGCGCATCAAGTGTTTATCGTATTTATTTGAGAGGTATAAAGGACGGAGAAGCCACTGCGTACATAATATAATATAATATAATATAATATAATATATATTTTTAAATATACACATATTTACAA
Source organism: Coryphaenoides rupestris (assembly GCA_002895965.2). Classification (NCBI taxonomy): domain Eukaryota; kingdom Metazoa; phylum Chordata; class Actinopteri; order Gadiformes; family Macrouridae; genus Coryphaenoides; species Coryphaenoides rupestris. Next base: position 60,720 of record PIJE02001399.1, read on the forward strand.
AAGTAAAAATGATCTTCCAGGCAACCAGATGCACCAAGTGAGCCAGCAGGGCAGACAGACAGACAGACAGACAGACAGACAGACTGTACACCAGCAGTGCAGACAGACAGACAGACAGACAGACTGCTACCGTAAATTTATATGACTCTGGGGCAAGACGCAGATCTCAAACTATAGCAAACCTGGAGCGCTTTTACACTCCACATACCATCTGTAATGGAATTCACATGTTACAGCTTGGAAGACACACACACACACACACACACACACACTTCAGGTATCCTGAGGTCTAACTCATTAAAACTTTCAGATTAATATTGCTCCAATCTGCTTTTAGCAGTTATATCTTAGACAGATTTTAAATATTCCCGACGAGGCACTTAACATGAAATAACTAGAATTAAATCATTGATAACAAATAATATTGGGCTTCGTCATTTGTGGAAAGTCGACGAAGATTAGTCGTTGTAACTACGAGTTTTCACAAACACAAAGAGAACAAAATGTCTGACAAATCTGAGGTCCTGGTTCCTCGCGGAGAAGTGGCCGCAGCGACGGCGACCAGCGACCGGCGATGGTGGTCAAGTCTTTTTAAGTACTCGGTGGGGAAGGAGAGAGGGTTCGGACATTACGGGGGGGGGGGGGGGGTGACCATGGTAGGTAGGTAGGCCTGCATGTGGGGACCTTACCGGAGCCTATAGGACCTACCAGACCAGGAGGACCCAACCCACCCGCAGTATCAGAACCTCCTGAGGTACTGGGCGCGGCCGCTCGCAGAGAACAGGGTCTGTCTGTGGTTGGCCGAGGCCTTTCCTTGGTCCCGGATCTGCGTCAGAGACACCAGGAGGAGGAGGAGGAGGAAGAGGAGGAGGAGGAGGAAGAGGAGGAGAAGGGGGAGGAGGAGGAGGAGGAGGAGGAGGAGGAGGAGGAGGGGGAGGAGGAAGGGGAAAACCAGGGGTTGTCATCGGAGGCGGGAAAACGAATGAATGAATGAGATTGGAGACCATTGTGCCGTCGTCTCCCTCAGGTCCTCATACTTACCGACATTACGTCGACCGCCAGCAGCCCCCTGGGGTCCGCCTCCTCCGGCTCCCCCACACCTGCACAGCAGGGGGGCGCAGGTGAGCGCTACTTTCATGCGACGGTAAATCGATCAGTACAAATAAAACCTCATTGAATTCATCCTATTTGATTCCCCCCAGCCTGACTACAGCTTGCAGTCATGCCTAACCCCTTACCTGCTCACCAGCATATTGCACGCTAACGACAGCAGCCAAGTCCATCAACTCAAGCGTCGTGGCTAGCTAATGGCTGGCTAATGGCTGGCTAATGGCTGGCTAATGGCTGGCTAATGGCTGGCTAACGGCGAGCTAACGGCTAGCGCTGGCCGAGCGTCTTACCGTGGAGCTGGAGGTTCAGGCGGTCCAGGGACTCCAGGATGCGCCGCTCCTCCAGGGAGAGGGCCGACGCGGCGGGGGGCGGGGCCAGCCGATGAGGTGGCGGCGGTCTCCATGCTGGGGGGGAAGTCGTTGCCATGGCGCCGACCTTGGCGTGATGCGAATGTTCTGTCGATGTGAAGCAAGGCGGGAAGGTCAAAACGTGGCGACAGCAGCAGCAGCAGCAGACAGCAAAGGTACGACCCTGGGCTTCCAACATTTTTCCTTAGAGGGCTTCGTGTTATGTCGTATGAAACTATTCTTTTGCTGTGTCGTATGTTTTATCGATGTTGTCACTTCATGTACTGCTGCCCTTCCTGGCCAAGTCTCTAATAATATAATATATATTTGAACTAATGTATATAATAATATATATTTGAACTGATGTGGTAAGATAAAGGTAAAAGGTATTAAAATGTCGATACGAGCCCTTTGAGACTATCACTGTGAGGAAGGAGATACACACAGGGTCCCCACACCTTCTTAAACACCACATTCAAGGACTAATTCAAGGACTTTCCAGGTCCGGTTCCCTCAAAATCAAGGACCCACGACGGCATAGTTTGAGACACAGATCAATGTTAATTACTTACCGTTTCACAACACTGAGAATTTGTACAATGAGAACTAGCGGGCTTTACAGAACAGAGAGAGGCTTGAATGTGTGAACACTTCTCAATTGCGCTTGTTGCCGTTTTTACGTTAACATTAAGTCGGAACAATAGTCAAAGAACTGTGTGGACTGTGTGTGGTCGGTGGCCGCGGTTTGAATCCGCTTCACCCGGGTAGAGTCCGAGAGACTGGGGGGTCGGGTGGAGGTACGTTGGCTAATCGGCGCAACACGCGCTAAACCGGCCCCCGCCACCGCACGCGCTCCGGGAGAGCGTTAGCATGCTATTATCATTCACCGGCGGCTCCGTCATTCATAATTTTACAAACCGCAAGCTCGACAGGAAACACCGGATTATTCACCTGGTCCTGCCCCGTGTACCTTTCGGGAGAAGCCACGCCACAACAAAAGGCCAAAGTCAGCGGAGTGTGTAGCAGCGAGATTAGGCAGCGCGCTGATTAGGCAACCTCAGGTGTGCGGCCTCACCCTCAACCCCACACTCCACCTGGGCCAGGTGAGGCGGCTCACGCCAACCACCAACCACACGCTGTTTATTCTTGACTTAACGTGAGTCATGTGCAATATTCTCAATATCATGTGCAATAGTACTACTGCTGTATCAGTACCACCGCTAACCTTTCTATTCTAGTTAACCTATTCCTTATTTTTTGATTTATTGTTAGTCTATTAGAGGGATACACTTTACATGTATTATTCTATTGTTTTTATTCTTATCTTCTATTGTTGTTATAAGCAACCTCTGGCACATTCAAGCATCTCTCTCATTTTAATTGCGTCGATCATTGCACAAAATCTATACTGTACATTCAAGCACATTCAATGACCCAGGTCTATATACGTCTATTTTCCAAAACTTTCAAGGCCTTGATTTATTTTTTTTACCCCCTCAAATTCACAAACTCTCAAGGATTTCAAGGACCCGCGGGAACCCTGCATGAGTTGAAGACGCGCTCTAATCTCGAGACGACTTCATTCCGACAGAGAGAGAGAGAGGGAAGGTTGGCGGCTGAGGAAACACATGCGTTCTGTTCATGCGTTCTGTCGTCAGCGACCTCGCCAGCACTCCGGCCTAGATTTGAACTGAACGGAGGCGACACCTCGTGAACTTTGACCTCTCGTCTTCACGTTAGCGACTCGACAGGCCCCCGCAGGCGCCCGGCGTGTCACCGACGTGTACGTGACTGAGTGGTTGAGTAGCGCACAGCTCCGGTTAAGCTAGCGATGAGTCTGTGTTGTGTTGTGGAGCATAACTGATGATTATGACTTTTTCGTAGTTTTGATCTGTGTTATATTTAGTGAGTGTGAGTCTGAGTTATATTGTCTCAGTTACCTGTGTGGCACTCAACACGCGTCACACAGGTAAATGGTAAATAGATTGCATTTCTATAGCACTTTTATCCGAAGTGCTTTACAGTATTGCCTCACATTCACCCATTCATACACCGACGGCGGTGCCAACCATGCAAGGTAACAACCAACACGTCAGGAGCAGTTAGGGTTAAGGTGCCGTCTTGCTCAGGGACACCTTGACACTTAGAGGGGGAGGAGCCCGGGGGTCGAACCAACGACCTTCCTCTTGCCAGACAACCGCTCTTATACCTCCTGAGCTACTGCCGCCCATATAATGCATAGTAATACCGTGATCTGTAGGGCCGCCGGCGTCCTGGTGATAGAGGAAGGAAGAGACCGGTTCCTTGGACAGTTTCAGGGACTGGAAGATACAACGACAATACATGAATAGTAAGTAGCTTCACACACACACACACACACACACACACACACACACACACACACACACACACACACACACACACACACATATACATACACACACACACACACACACACACACACACAATAGGTAGATAAGCGGTGAGTCACAACAGCAGAATACAGGTGTCTCTAGTCTGTCCGGATGGCCTGGTCCTGCAGCAGCAGCAGTGGCAGCAGCAGCAACTGGTGTGTCTTTTTGTGCATGTCCTGCAGACTGCTGCAGAACCAGGCAGCAGAGAGAGACAGACAGCGGGAGCGAGAGAGACAGAGACAGATTGAGAGAAAGAGACACACAGAGAGGCAGATACAGGGAGACACATAGAGAGAGACAGAGAGACCAGAGAAAGAGAGACAGAGAGAGACAGAGAGAGCGAAAGAGAGACAGACAGAGAGGGAGAGACAGAGAGACAGAGACAGACAGAGAGAGAGAGACAGACAGAGAGAGACAGAGAGGGAGAGACAGAGAGACAGAGAAAGAGACAGAAAGAGAGACAGAGGCAGAAAGAAAGAGTTTGAGAGAGACAGAGACAGAGAGACAGACTAAAGGAGAGAGACACAGAGAGCGACAGAGATAGAGAGAGCGAGAGAGAGAGACAGAGAGAGAGACAGACAGAGAGACAGATAGAGAGACAGAGAGAGCGTGAGGGAGAGAGAGAGAGAGAGAGAGAGAGATGGCCACAGAAAACCCCTTCGACGAGTTCCAACACACTAACATGTTTAGTTCTCTGAAGGGGAAAGGGTTTGCATGGAAGCAAGGGTGCAGGCTGTATGACTGCAGGGTGTATGACTGCAGGGTGTATGACTACAGGCTGGATGACTGCAGGCTGGATGACTGCAGGCTGGATGACTGCATGCAGGCTGCAGGGTGGGCTTGCACGTACCTGCGAGGGAGGAGGTGGAGGAGGTGGAGGAGGCGGCGGTGGAGGTGGAGCCGCAGAAGGCAGCCGTCTGTTCCCGTGGCCGGGGGGGCTGCTGTCGTCTGCCCGTCTGCCTGAGCCCCCCGGCTCCCCCAGTCCCGGGCTCCGGGTTCGTTCGCGTCCCCTGGGTCCTGGCTCCTGGTAAACCAGAAAAGCAAACCACACCCTCTTGTTTAGACTCTGTTTCCACCTTCAACGATGTGCAATATCGCAGCATTTGATTTATATTTTTGTTGGTATATTTGTTTTTAATCGTTTGCATTGCACGCACGGTTTTTAATATCTTCCCAGCGCAGGGACTGCAGATATAAATGAGCTGTACTGCTAACTCTGGCCCAACCATTGTGTTGTGTGTGTGTGTGTGTGTGTGTGTGTGTGTGTGTGTGACCCATGTCCAACAGTAAACAAACGGAAACTATTTTGATGTATATTTGATCATATATCCATATATCGTATGTACATTGTTTTGTATACATGCATGTTTTTCCCATATTACATATTTTCTTTTCTTTACTCGACTGTTTTGTGTTTATTGTTTTTTTTCTTTCTCTATTTTGTCTGATTATTTATCTATCTTGAGCAGAGCAATTTTAACAGAAATCATTTATTCCCCCGGGGATTAATAAAGTACTAAACGACCATACAAGAACTACAGAGCACAAGAGTGTGACTTATGATCCACTTATGCGACTGCTTCCGTCTCGCTACTGGGAAGGCCCTGATAGGCCCTGATAGGCTCGGGCATTTCCCCAACCAAAAAGTCCTCGGTTCGATCCCCCGCCACCTCGGGGGGGGGGGGGCGGTGAGCAATGCGCTTAACAAGCCCTACCAGTAGTTTGATTGATAAAAAAACATCTTTCAACCACAAGGATCGAGTCCCGGGAAACACAACAAACTGGTTACTGCGCGCGATGTGGTTTCGGATGGAACGTTTCCGCGTCAATTAGTGGCAGTTGGTGGCGTCGCTTGACACCGTTTCCAGCCAATCAGAAATCAGCGCGTGTGTGTGTGTGTGTTCCGACCGACATCTGAAACCATTCATGCATCGGGATCATATTTTAGCACATATACTTGGTGGTGTTAGATGGGGCTTAGCTGAATCAAATACGTGCTGAATCGCAAAGATGTTATATATATATATACATACATATATATTTCAATTTCCTTCCACTTCAATAATCTTGGTTTGGATTGGTCATTATTAATCCTGAAACAACGTTAAAACGGCAATAGTTAGAGAAGATATCCACAGCCAAGCAGCTCATAAACAACAGGTACTAAAGTCCCCATACAAGGACCCACTGCTGGGCTGAGCCAAGACATACATTACCCTCCGTGGGGGCGAGGGCACTGCGCACCCCCTGCCAGAGCAGCAAGATCTCCTCTTCAGTGGGAGTGCAGTGTAAACACAGTCCCCTCTCCTGGGCCCCCGCTGCGGACCCCCTCGCAGAGCCGCCCCTGGCCTCCTGCCGGAGCGCCTGTGGGGGCGGGCCCTCGACGAAGGAGAGCCTAAAGGAGCGCGGCAGGGGCGTGACCAGGATGTCCCCGTCGGCGCGGATTATGGTGTGCGTGTGAGAGGGGACGTCCCCGGTCCTGCCGGGACCCCTGGGGGCCTGGTCCCCGAGGGGGGCGTGGGCTTGAAGGTCCGCTCCGCGCAGTAGAGGGCCCGGCCGGTGACACCACGCGGCGCCGCGGTCGCCTCGGCCCCCCTGGGCGGCGGCGGCCGTGGGACCAGCGCCCTCCCCTTCCCCGGGCCCCGGCCGCCGCCCCAGCTGGCCTCGGTGGCGGGCTGCGGCCGCACCAGCGCGCCCTTCCTGACCCGCCAGGAAACGGGAGCCGCGGACGCCCTGCCCGGCCGCTCCTTCCTAGGGGCCTGGGACCAGCCGGCCGGGAGGGGGGGTTGGGTCTCCGCGGTGTCCCACTGACCTCGCGGACGCCCGCCTGCCCCCCGACATCTGCCCACGCCTGCATGGTAAGATGAGACGTGGAGGAGGAGGCGGAGGCTCCCGAGGGGTGGTGGTGGT
>PIJE02001399.1:80000-136353 GCA_002895965.2 Coryphaenoides rupestris
GGGTGGGCCGTTTGACCTTTCGTTAGCTTGCCAGTAACTATTGACCTACTGGCCAGCCCTATGGCAGGCGTACGACTACCCACACGTCGTCAATAAACGTATTATTGATACGTCAAATCTGGCAGCAGGGAAGAGAACCCATCGGAACTTAATATCCACAACCTTTAAATGGGAACAATGGAGAGGACAGTTCAGTGGGTGCATAAATGTGCATAAATGTTTTTTTCTTCGGTTAAAGAAAACATTTCTCTTCTCGTGAGAATGTTTGCCCCCCCCCCCCCCCCCCTGGAGCCAGCCTTCGGATCAATACTCCAGACCCGGCCGGGTAATATAATAAAGTCATGTCAACGTCGGCTGTCTTCTTCCCCCTCCGCAGAACGACTACAGGAAGCTGTCCATGCAGTGCAAGGACTTCGTGGTGGGCCTGCTGGACCTGTGCCGCAACACGCAGGAAGTGGACGCCATCTTGAACGGCGACGTGAACACCGAGGCCCGCGAGGAGCCGGCGGCGGCGACGGCCCATCGGCGCTCGGCCCGGCAAGGCCTCGTCAGACTCAAGCTGGCCATCAAGTACGAAGTGAAGAAGGTATTAACGACGGCGGAGCCGGTGACGAGTCGACGGACGGATATTGATCGTATCGATTGGTCGTATTGATTGATTGATTGATTGATTGGACGGGATTCACTGGTTATTGTTGTTGTTGTCGTTGCCAATTCCGTACGATAAAAATTCCATAATCACTCATTCTCTCTTCTCCTCTCTCCATCTCTCTCTCTCTGTCCCTCTCTCTCTCTCTCTCTCTCTCTCTCTCTCTCACACACACACACACACACACACACACACATGCGCACACACACTCACCCACGCAATCCTACTCAATCGTAATTTGTCTTCACTCACTCTCACACACTCACCCTCATTAACCACACACACACACACACACACACACACACACAAACACGCAATCATACTTACTTGATCTTCACTCACCACCGGCCCCCCACCGGCCCCCCACCGGTCCCAGTTTGTGGCCCACCCCAACTGCCAGCAGCAGCTGTTGTCCATCTGGTACGAGAACCTGTCGGGCCTGCGGCAGCAGAACACGGCGGTGAAGCTGCTCCTGGTGCTGGCCGTCGCCTTGGGACTCCCGCTGCTGGCCCTGCTGTACTGGCTGGCCCCCTCCAGCCAGGTGAGGAGGTGGAGGAGGAGGAGGAGGTGGAGGAGGAGGAGGTGATGGAGAGGGAGGTGGGGGTGGTGGAGAGGAGGAGGTGATGGAGAGGGAGGCGGAGGTGGTGGAGGGGGGAGGTGGTGGAGGAGGAGGTGGCGGGGGTGTCCCTGGGGCCCCCCGCTGTCGGCCCTGCTGTACTGGCTGGCCCCCTCCAGCCACGTGAGGAGGAGGAGGTGGTGGAGGAGGAGGTGAGGGAGAGGGAGAGGGAGGTGGTGGAGGTCGTGGGGGTGGTGGTGGAAGAGGAGGAGGAGGAGGTGGTGGTGGAGGAGGGGATGGTGGAGGTGGTGGTGGAGGAGGATGTGATGGAGGAGGAGGCGGTGGAGGTGATGGTGGAGGAGATGATGGAGGAGGGGATGGTGGAGGAGATGGTGGAGGAGGATGTGATGGAGGAGGTGGTGGTGGAGAGGGTGGTGGTGGTGGTGGTGGTGGTGGTGGACCGCTCTCTCTCTCTCTCGCTGGGTTGTCTGACGGTGTTGCTCTGCTCACACCAAACACCAAACACTGACTCACTTACACACGCACACACACTTTGCTAACTCACTCATTCACACGCAATCATTGAGCAGCAATCACTCATTGACAGTCTCACTCACACAGACACACTCATACACTCACACTTCAGTCTCAAATATCAACGATTATTCGTATTTCTATTCGTATTTAATCACATTTAGTATAAAGGAATGTGTTAAACACGCAGAAACGTTTCTCCACTGACTTGACATCATTCAGCATTCATAATTCACGACGCAATAATACTGTGAGATCATAACAGACGTGGATTAGAGGTTTTTATAAGCGACCTGAAGCTTCTCATATTGTCGACGCCACCGATTAAACCAGCGATTAAAACACCGATGAAATCACCCGAGTCTCACCGCTGTCTCCCCCCCCCCCACCATCCCATCACCACCGGCACCGCCACCACCGTCTGTCCCGCAATCGGCACGTTGACAGCCACTGACAGACAGAAACGCATCTCGTCTGCAGCGCGCACACACACACACACACCACACACACACACACACACACACACACACACACGCACACACACACACACCAATCCACCAATCCGCTGTCAAAAGCCAGATGCTGGAGAGACGCCGATGAACGGTGTAAACAAATCGTTTGCGCTGACCGAAGCATCGCCAGGCGCCGCGGGACGCGTTTTAATGTGCTCTGCAACGAGAGGAACAAATGAAATAGTCGCTGGAGCTGAGCGTCTGTTTGCCATTCCCCCCGTCGAGAGAGACGAGGGAGAGAGAGAGAGAGAGAGACAGAGAGAGAGAGAGACAGAGAGAGAGAGAGAGAGAGAGAGACGGCACTTAAAACCGTGGCTGATTTTAATCGTTTTAGCCGGGACGTCGACGATAACTAAAGCAGATCCTCTCCTGTCCGGAGGCTGCACGGGAACGATGCTCTCGCGGTTGGGGAGTTGGAGTCGGACTCCCAGACGAAAGGTTCTCGTCACGGCAGGTGATGACGGTTGAACCCCAAAAAACAGCGTATTTATAAATAAGCGGGTACAGGTGACGTGGATGAACTGAGACACAAGCTCAGTGACACCGCTGAACAGAACACATAACAGAATTAATGAACCGACCAAGGGCTGACTGGGGAACAAGACTAATATCGGCACATGAGGGGTGATCACCCACCCCGGACTCTTAACTGGGCCAGGTGAGGCCAATTAAGCCAGCCACCAAACACACACACACACACTCCCACGCTCACCTCGCCTCACCTTACCTCACCTTCCCTCAGCTGGGCCGGGTGATGCGAGGACCCTTCCTGAAGTTCGTGGCGCACGCCGCCTCCCTGATGGTCTTCCTGTTCCTGCTGGTGATGGAACGCGGCGACCGCTTCCCACGGGCACGAGGCTGCTGGCCAACATGACCACGCAGGACCACCCCGTCGCAGCTGTTCCGCATGAAGGACCACGCCGTTCACCCTGGAGGAGACCTCATCATCTCCTGGGTCATCGAGGTCCAGGGGGGAGAGAACGCGCGCGCCCTTGCACACGTGACATGCGCCTCGAGAGAGAGAAGAGAGAGAGGAGAGAGAGAGAGAGACACACACACACACACACACACACACACACACCCCTGCATGCGCACACATATAGAAACCCTGCAACTGTGCACACAGGCACGCACGCATCCACATTCTGGTCACATGTTATCCATTCAATCTGTTATCAGACGTTTTCTGCTGAGAATGCGAATGAATTCATTGCGCCGAAGACACACACACACACACACACACACACACGTGCACACACACACACACACACACACACACACACACCACAGAGTCGTAATGAGAAGTGAGTGAACCAGAGCTTGCCATCATTAGCTGCAGCAGGAGAAACACCCACGCCGGGGAGACATTCCTTTTACAAGACCTTGCCTGCATTCATATCAGAATAATATAAAATAGTACAGATCATTTTTATCCAAAGCGACTTACAAAGCGAGTACATTTGTTGAAAGAGAGACAGCAATACAGTATATCTCTGTGGTACATAAAGATAAGAATAGAGCCGGTTTCAAGCGTTCATAATTGCAAGGTTAATAGAACGAGGTTCATAATTGCTAGGTAGCCTGCACAATAGAACTGGGATAAGAGCTGAATTTACATATTCTGAGTGAAGATGCATTGTTAATGTATTATGGACGATAGCACGTGGCTAGTTTCCATCTGCAGTCCCAAGGCAAGTCCACGTAACAGTACAACAGATAGCTTTACTAATAACAGTACAACATACAGGTTTACAATCCAACACGGTCATCCCAGTGACAGCGTTCTCTGGTCCCCCCCCCTCCCGGCGGCGGCAGGCAAGATCTGCGCGGAGTGCAAGCACATCTGGTCCCAGGACATCCGGGAGTACGCGTCGGAGCCCTGGAACCTGCTGGACTTCGGCATCCTCGCCGTGTTCGTCACGTCGTTCACGGCGCGCTGGATGGCCTTCTGGCACGCGCACGCCGCCCAGCGCTACGTGGACGCCCGGTACACCGACCTGGCCAACGTCACCCTGCCCGCCGAGGTCCAGTACTTCCAGCTGGGTGAGTCGTCCGCAGACTCACTATTCATTATTATTATTATTATTATTATTCATATATAGATATACCTTTATACTGTATATAATGGTAAGTGGTAAATGGATTGTATTTATAGAGCGCTTTTACAGTATTGCCTCACATTCACCCATTCATACACCGACGGCGGTGTCAACCATGCAAGGTAACAACCAACACGTCAGGAGCAGGTAGGGTTAGGTGGTGTCTTGCTCAGGGACACCTCCACACTTAGCTAGGAGGAGCAGGTAGGGTTAGGTGGTGTCTTGCTCAGGGACACCTCCACACTTAGCTAGGAGGAGGAGCAGGTAGGGTTAGGTGGTGTCTTGCTCAGGGACACCTCCACACTTAGCTAGGAGGAGCAGGTAGGGTTAGGTGGTGTCTTGCTCAGGGGACACCTCCACACTTAGCTAGGAGGGGGAGCAGGTAGGGTTAGGTGGTGTCTTGCTCAGGGACACCTCCACACTTAGCTAGGAGGAGCAGGTAGGGTTAGGTGGTGTCTTGCTCAGGGACACCTCCACACTTAGCTAGGAGGAGCAGGTAGGGTTAGGTGGTGTCTCGCTCAGGGACACCTCCACACTTATCTAGGAGGAGCAGGTAGGGTTAGGTGGTGTCTTTGCTCAGGGACACCTCCACACTTAGCTAGGAGGAGCAGGTAGGGTTAGGTGGTGTCTTGCTCAGGGACACCTCCACACTTAGCTAGGAGGAGCAGGTAGGGTTAGGTGGTGTCTTGCTCAGGGACACCTCCACACTTAGCTAGGAGGGGGAGGAGCCCCGGGATCGAACCAGCGACCTTCCTGTTGCCAGACAACCGCTCTTATACCTCCTGAGGAGGGGATCGGGCTCCTGAGCTACTGCATCTACTGTATATACACAATATTATTAATTATATTGTCATATATTTCAGGGGTTTTATTGTGATGTTTATGTTTATGATTATTATTATAAGGATGGGAGGTTTTCAACTGGGCATAGCAGGAGTTTTATCGTTTTTATTTATATTATTGATATTATTATATAGTTATTGTATATGTATTATAAGTATTGTCATATTTTATAATTCTTATGATTGTATTATTTGCGATACATATAGCGTTCTTCATCTTCATCTTCATCTTATGAATATTAATTGTATTTGGTCATTGGTGTTATCTAAAGGTTTTTGAGCTCCAAACCACACGGGACAGTCGGACAGAAAAATAGTGTTTTAAGTTCTCACCTCCGCCAAGCGATCGATAAAATAAAGATCACAACACCCAACCTCTGGGTCCCATGACAGACATGAACCGGAACTCAGACCCTCTGTGTGCTTTGGGTTAGAGGTTCAGGGTCTGAATATATGTATTTTAAAGTGTTATTGATCGGCTACATCATTATAACGACGTAGATGGGAGGTGTTTGACAGCTGAACGGTTCAGTGGTCGCGTGATCGCGTCGACCTCCAGGCGTCCTTGAGCAAGACGCCTGACCTTATGACCTCATCTGAATCCTCCGGGAGTCACTCTGGATGAAAGCTTCTGCTAGATGACCCAATGATGATTGGTAACAGTCCGGACGTGTGTGTGTGTGTGTGTGGTGCGTGTACATTTCTGTGTGTGTATGTTTCCACATGTGGGTACGTGTATGTGTGTGTGTGTGTGTGTGTGTATGTGTGAATATGTGTGTGTTTCTGTGTGTGTGTATGTCTGTGTCTGTGTTTGTGTGTGCATGCATGTATGCGTATGCATGTGTGTGCATGTGTATATGTGTGTGTGTGTGTGTGTATATGCATGTGTATGTATGCATGTGTGTGTGTGTGTGTATATGTGCGTGTGTGTGTGTGTCCACACCACTGCAGCGCGTATCTACTGGATGCCCTCGGACCCCCAGCTGCTGTCCGAGGGTCTGTACGCCGTGGCCGTGGTGCTCAGCTTCTCCCGCATCGCCTACATCCTGCCGGCCAACGAGAGCTTCGGCCCGCTGCAGATCTCGCTGGGCCGCACCGTCAAGGACATCTTCAAGTTCATGGTGATCTTCATCACCGTGTTCGTGGCCTTCATGGTGGGCATGTTCATCCTGTACTCCTACTACCTGGGGGCCAAGCAGAACGACGCCTTCACCACGTGAGCTCACCGGCACACATCCGAGACTCACGATTCTTTATTGCCATGCGTGTGTGTGTGTGTGTTGTAACAAGTACAATGGATCGCTTGCTTATTACATCATAAATAGTAACAAGCATCATGTCATAAAAAGTATATTAACGATGCGTGATGAAGTAACCAGTGCAGTACGGTACAGTGAGAGTGCCTGCGTGCGATGTAGCCGAGTTCCTCGTGGAATTGTAAGTCCAATAACTGAGTGATTATCAATTCAGTAGCTGCACTGCCTGTGGGATACATATTCACCGAGTTCCTTTTTTTAATCACATATACGGCATAAAGAATACAGACAGATATAGACACAGACAGGCAGACAGACAGACAGGTAGACAGATAGATAGATAGCAATATGAATGAATTTCTCTACCACAAGATGTTCATTACTTGACATGACTGCTGAGTCTGTCTGAGTCTCTCTACTCCACCGTGAAATATTGCAGGGTTGTTGAGCAATGGAATGGAAGGGCGGAGGGCGACCTCTAGTGGCCGAATGTTGAAAGCCACCGCACCCATGGACACTACTGTGTTACTGATTCTGATTCTGAGAGAGAGAGCATTGTGTGTGTGTGTGTGTGTGTGTGTGTTTTCCCTCACCTCAGTGTGTTGTGTTGGGTGTGTGTGGTGTGCGCGTGTGTGTGTGTGTGCACGTGTGTGTTTCCTCACCCGCAGCGTGGAGGAGAGCTTCAAGACGCTGTTCTGGGCCATCTTCGGCCTCTCCGAGGTGCGCTCCGTGGTGCTGGACACCAACCACAAGTTCATCGAGAACACGGGCTACATCCTGTACGGCGTCTACAACATCATCATGGTCATCGTGCTCCTCAACATGCTCATCGCCATGTTCAACAGCTCCTTCCAGGAGATCGAGGCGAGTCTCAGAACATCCGGAAACGTCCGAAAAACCCCTCTGAAAACCTCCCCTGTTGTGTGGCTACTGGTGTGGTACTGTGTCAGGTGTTCTTGGGGGTTCTGAAGCAGTGGTTCCTAAAAAGTCTACAGATCCTTGACTCTCCGCCGACATGATCCGGTCCGAAACAAAATGGAAAGTGAAACACAGGATTGAGAGCTCATCTGCTCTCAGACATGAGATCGTTCATCGAAATTTAGATTCCTGGATTTCAGACGATCCCTCTGAATTCAAACATTAGATGGACCTCATGCTTCACCTATCTTATGAATAAATAAGTCATCTCTCTTATGAATGAATGAATGAGTGATTGACCAACATCTCTTACCTCTCTCTCTCTCTGTCTGTCTCTCTCTCTCTCTCTCTCTCTCTCTGCCGCGTTGCAGGACGATTCCGACGTGGAGTGGAAGTTCGCTCGCTCCAAACTCTGGTTCTCCTACTTCGAGCACGGCAGCACGCTGCCCGTTCCCTTCAACCTCGTCCCCAGCCCCAAGTGCATCCTGGGAGCATCGCTGGCACTCCTCAAGCTGCTCTGTAGACTCCCTCGCCTGGAGGCCAAGGACCAGCCGGAGGTCAACCACGAGCTCAACAAGGTGTGGGGTGGGGGGGGTGCAGTGAGTCGTCTGGTCTCGCGGTTCAGGTCAGGGGTCAACCTTGGCCTCGGGACACCACTTGGGGTCGCCTGATATGAGTATGGGGTCCAGGGAGAGTGCTGACTTATATTTGATAATATATTTGACTAACTACTCCATGAGGAAGTTAGGGTGTCCTGTTAGCTAACTCTGTGCAACTTTGACAGAATCTTGACAGAAAACATCGCCTATTTGCCCAATATTATCGACTTACCTGGATAATAGACTAACCTAGAATGTGCTGCCCTCCTTTGAAAAGAAAATGTTTGGCTCGTGCCACAGCCTTGACACAAAGGGGTTATCAGACAAACAATCAGGACATTTATGGAAAGAAAATGATAACACAGCAAATGGAGGACGTTGGGTCAATCCTCCACCCACACAACAAACATTGTTGGCTTTTCCTTCGAGAAGCCTTTCTGTGGTATCACTTGACATGACTGCTGAGTCTGTCTGAGTCTCTCTACTCCACCGTGAAATATTGCAGGGTTGTTGAGCAATGGAATGGAAGGGCGGAGGGCGACCTCTAGTGGCCGAATGTTGAAAGCCACCGCACCCGTGGACACTACTGTGTTACTGATTCTGATTCTGAGAGAGAGAGCATTGTGTGTGTGTGTGTGTGTTTTCCTCACCTCAGTGTGTGTGTGTGTGTGGTGTGGTGTGTGTCGTGTGTGTGTGTGTGTGTGCCATGTGTGTTTCCTCACCCGCAGCGTGGAGGAGAGCTTCAAGACGCTGTTCTGGGCCATCTTCGGCCTCTCCGAGGTGCGCTCCGTGGTGCTGGACACCAACCACAAGTTCATCGAGAACACGGGCTACATCCTGTACGGCGTCTACAACATCATCATGGTCATCGTGCTCCTCAACATGCTCATCGCCATGTTCAACAGCTCCTTCCAGGAGATCGAGGCGAGTCTGAGAACATCCGGAAACGTCCGAAACCCTCTGAAACCTCCCCGTTGTGGTGGCTACTGGTGTGGGTAGCTGGTGTCAGGTGTTCTTGAGGGTTGTCTGAAGCAGTGGTTCCTAAAAGTGTACAGACCCTGGCCTCTCGCGACATCGATCGGTCTAAACAAATATGAAGTGAAACACAGATTTGCAGAGCTCATTCTGCTCTCAGACCATGAGATGGTTTCATCCTAAATTAGGATGTCCTCTCCTCTCTCTCTCTCTCTCTCTCTCTCTCTCTCTCTCTCTCTCTCTCTCTCTCTCTCTCTGCCGCGTTGCAGGACGATTCCGACGTGGAGTGGAAGTTCGCTCGCTCCAAACTCTGGTTCTCCTACTTCGAGCACGGCAGCACGCTGCCCGTTCCCTTCAACCTCGTCCCCAGCCCCAAGTGCATCCTGGGAGCGTCGCTGGCACTCCTCAAGCTGCTCTGTAGACTCCCTCGCCTGGAGGCCAAGGACCAGCCGGAGGTCAACCACGAGCTCAACAAGGTGTGATGAGTGGGGGGGGTGGGGGGGGTGCAGTGAGTCGTCTGGTCTCGTGGTTCAGGTCAGGGGTCAACCTTGGCCTCGGGACACCACTTGGGGTCGCCTGATATGAGTATGGGGTCCAGGGAGAGTGCTGACTTATATTTGATAATATATTTTTGACTGCTACGTGTAAACGGCCGTCTATATACCAAAAGCAAACTACGACTAACTACTCCAGGAGGATGTTAGGGTGTCCTGTTAGCTAACTCTGTGCAACTTTGACAGAATCTTGACAGAAAACATCGCCTATTCGCCTAATTTATTCGACTTACCTGGATAATAGACTAACCTAGAATGTGCTGCCCTCCTTTGAAAAGAAAATGTTTGGCTCGTGCCACAGCCTTGACACAAAGGGGTTATCAGACAAACAATCAGGACATTTATGGAAAGAAAATGATAACACAGCAAATGGAGGACTTTGGGTCAATCCTCCACCCACACAACAAACATTGTTGGCTTTTCCTTCGAGAAGCCTTTCTGTGGTATCACTCATTTAGCACCCCCCCCCCCCCCCCCCCCCGTCCTCCCAATGGAATCTCCCACTGTTACACATGCACAAATTTCCCGACACGACGATTACCGAGGTCGCCAACTATCTGTCTTTCTAATGCAGTTTAGATTCATCGCCCTCTACTGGGATGTGATTACATCACGGCCAGATAGGGTTGATCGGGTTAAAGGGGGGGAAACAACGTGAGTGGAAGCAGACGCAGAACTAAAATGTTCAGAAGTTGTCAGGGTCGTAAGAATTGTTCAGGACGGAAAGATTGTTCGGGAGTTTGACTCACAGTCCCAAAGGCTCCGGGGGTTCCTGAGCCAAGATGTCCTGAACCACCACCTGCTCCATGACGATCTGCACCTAAAATCCAAATTAACTTACAGTTTATGTTTTCACTTTTGGATAAAAGAGTTGTAACGTTTAATTCCGTGTTTTGACCGCCAGCTGAATCCTCCAGACGGAGAGAGCGTCGCTACCTCCTCGGCTCCGAGCAAACATCAGGTAAAGCACCTTGTATGAACCACTTCACCATGTATATATATATTTACATGTATCTATGGATGTACTAATCACTTTACTTTCATTGAGGCATCACACACCAATATTCATTAGTCTCAGCACGGAAGCTCGGAAGACTTGCATCATCCATTTCTTAGTGTAATTACCTCCTTATTAGGACTGGAAAGTTGCACGCAGACGCACACACACACACGCACACACACACACACACACACACACGCACACACACTCACGCACGCACACACATACCCGTGCACACACACACACACACACACACACACACAGCAGAGTTCCATATATTTAGGCTATTAAAACATGTCCGAAGGCACCAGCGAATTGATTAGAAGTCTAAACACACTCCCATAGTGATTTCCTCTCTGCGTCTCGTTGTCTATCTACACACAAACAGATAAACACATCACACACCCACACACACACACACACACACACACACACACACATCAGCGTGGGAATTCAAACTGGCAACCTTCCACAGAGAACCTTCCACCGCTCAAGGGCACGAGGACTTTTATCACCAACCAATTTTGAACTCTCTGGAACGATGTTGAACCAAGACTGAAACATTTGTCTGTGTGTGTGTGTGTGTGTGTGTGTACGTCTGTGTATGTGTGTGTGTGTTGTGTGTGTGTGTAGTGTGTGTATGTGTGTGTGTGTGTGTGTCTGTGTATGTGTGCGTCTGTGTGTCTGTTCTGTGTCTGTGTGTGTGTGTGTGTGCGTCTGTGTGTCTGTGTGTGTGTGTGTGTGTGTGTGTGTGTGTGTGTGTGTGTGTGTGTGTGTGTGTGTGTGTGTGTGTGTGTCTGTGTGTGTGCGTGTGTGTCTGAACAGAAAATCATGAACCGTCTGGTGAAGAGGTACATCATCAACGCCCAATCGGACCGCGACCACGACGAGGTCAACGAAGGTGGGCGGAGCCAACTGTCACCATCACCGCCGCCATCAGACGGCATCTTGGGGCGGCTGAGTTTTTCCTCTGAACGACTCAACTGGATGACTGTGGTTTCACATTCAGATTCGAAATATTTATGCTAAACTATTTAAAATAGTGAATTAGCAAATTAACAAAGCGTTCACAGTCAGGGTCATTCTGCACAATGAAATACGGCAATCTGTCTTTTTACACACCGCTGCTTTTGGTGGTAATTACGCAAAGAAAAAATAGGAAAAGAGTCATAAATAACGGTCAAAATAACTAGAAATTGCAGGAATAACAAAACAGTACAATAATGAATCAGTACAATGTAATGTAACCGCATATGTAAAGCGACAACACAACACAACACAACACAGTACAGTACAGTACAGTACAGTACAGTAAGGGCCGGTGTGTGTGTGTTTGGCGCCCCCTACAGGCGAGCTGAAGGAGATCAAGCAGGACATCTCCAGCCTGCGCTTCGAGCTGCTCGAGTGCAAGAGCTACAACATGGACGCCATGGGGGGCCTTATCCGGCGGCTGGAGGAGGTGACCCGCGGCACCAGGAAGACCCCCGCCGCCGCCCGAGACTGAACTCTACGCTGAAAACCATCCATGATCGTCATTCATCATATTATGTGTCATTTAGCAGACAGTGGTATTGATGGTATTTGACTTCCCAGACTGAACCCTAGAAGACTATACCCTGAAGATATTACAGTTACATAATGGACATGTGTCTATATTAGAGACGTATATTCTACAGCGTTTTTAGAGACCGTTTAGTCAGCGTGACGTCGTTGAGGGTCTCAAGTTCTGTGGATCTTGAGACCCTGCCGCCGAGCGAAGCTATCTAATCAATATCGGCCTACATACTCAATATATCAATCATTACAAAGACAACAAAAACGGCAAAGCATTCTTTTTGACGATTCTGATTTATTTTGATCTTTTGTCAATCCTATTGGTGCACCCAAAACTCTATGCACTATATAATATATATATATATATAATGCAGTTTGTACAGCCTATATATTCTTGTGTATTTACAGTCACTTTCTCCGCTAGTCGTCGCACCTTCGAGCCACTAGGCGGTGCCACGGAGACTCCTGCTGCCAAGTTGGGCCACGTTGTCATTTTCCCGCCATAACCGACAGCTCTGTGAGTTGTTCTTAATTTCTCTCCGCGACTAAAATGTAAAAACGTTTGAGCGATCGGGGTCGGGGGTCAATGACTAAGTCAGACGTGTTTACCCCTTAAATGAACCGCCTTTACTCAGAGATCAGTTGTTATGCTGCGTGTTATGACCAATGATGTCAGGCCTGAGAGAGAAACCAATAAAAAAAGAGAGAGCATTACCCTTTGTATACCACACACACACACACACACACACAAACACACACACACACACACACACACACACACACACACACACACACAGGGAACAGTCTGACCTGTCACGGAGCCTCCACTACAGCTCATAAAACACACAAAGTTTCTGGCTCTGCACGACGGAACCCAAACCCTCCACAGAACTGGAGAGCGTTTTAGTAAAACACTGGTGCTGCTAAAATTATGTTTCACGTCGGACTATTTTTTGTTTGTTATTTTCTTTAGCAAAATCAGAGACAAGCAAGTAAAAAATATCACATTTTAAAGGAAGGAGAGAAATGCAGGTTTGTGAGGAGAAAGAAACGCATCAATTTCCATGTATTTTAGCTCATAAATAAAAACATTATTGTGGCTGCCCCACATATACTGCGAAGTTGAAACGCGTTTTCTTTGTTGTTATTCTGTGCAAATTCGCTGCTTTTCTTATGTGTGCGTCAAATTTGCACATCCAAGTGGTGACTTGAACGATCGACCTACATATTGGAAGCAGACAGCAGCAGCAGGCGATAATCTGGACTCCTTGACCTGATTTACACTGCCAGGGGGAAACAGATAAGGTGGTGGTGGTGGTGGGTGGAGGTGGGCGGAGGCCTCCATGTCGCAGCCACCATGCACCGTTTACAAGACAGCAGCCATGACACACCGGGCGAGCGCTTGAGATAGGTCGCCCCCGCTTGTCCCCGAGGAACATGGTTTTTGGATAATCGGCGGCCGTGCAGAAGGCCCGCTGATAGCCGCGGACTGGGTGACGCGGGAGATAGGCGCCCGAGGTCGCCGTGTGCATCATAAAACACATCAACATCATCATCATCATCATCACCATCATCATCATCAACAACATGAACACACGAACGCTGATTGTGACAAACAAGAACGACGCTCACTTCAACTCGCTGATATCGACGAGAGGAAATTCTGGGAAAAGCGAAAACATCAAATACACAAATAAGACTATGGTCTGCATTCCCATGAAGATCCGACCTTTTTTTATGTGAAGTTTAAGTTGTTAGGATACTGGATCAACTTTGTAATCCACCGAAAAAAAGGTCCAGTGAATGCATATTGACACTTAATATTATTTGCCCAGTATAGGAACATTTGGACAATGCGTTTTATAATTCAAACCCCGCTGATGGTTCCACACTAGTTTGTCCAAACCATCCCTCAAACATCAAACATGCATTCGGCCTCGACGAGTCAGGTCCAAATTCATCCAAAAAGTCCTCGTTAAAATGGGGTCCATAAACGTCCCGCCTCGATCCAGTACGACTTTGTCTCCAACAAGATCACGATAAGGCTAATCTCTGCAGGCTGGCGACCGGGGAGTGGGGCGTGGGGGGCGGGGGGGGGGGGGGGTGGTGGTCATCTGTGGTCTCTCTCTCTCTCTCTATCTCTCTCAACATGTAAAAGCTCAGATGTCACGATGACTCGAAGAGGCCTCATCATCTCCCATTGTCTGCTCTCTGTATCCTGGTTACAGCTCGCGGCAGCTCAGTGGGGACCAGATTGGATCATCCCTATTTGGGACCCAGTGTGTTCCACCCAGTCGTGTGTATTTGCTATTTTAACCTCCAACCAACAAAAGCAATTGGAGCGCTACTTAAACTGTCATATTCCCATTCGACAGAGATAGTCATCTCTCATCGTGAATCTTATCTATTTCTATTTCAATGCCCGACCTCATGAGTTTCATCATGTGTTGGTGGTGTGGTGTGTGTCGAACATGGAGGGGGGGGTGGGTAACCTGACTCACCGCCAGCGGAGGAGGGGGGGAGGAGACTTTCTCCATCTCTCTCCGCCTCCTCCTCCTCCTCGTCATGTCGTTTCAACTCCACCACTTTCCTGGATCCTTCGTGGAGGGCAGGCGGTTTTTTTTTGGGCTCCGCGTAACAGCGTAACAGCGCGCCTGTGCTCCGGGTGGCGCGTTTGGAGACGCGAGGGGGACACTTTTACGCGCGGTGGTGGCGACTATGTCTGTGGTTGAGAGATGACAGCTAAAGGCGGAAAGATGTCACTTCAACATTTTGTTGGTAATTATTGTAGGTTGCGAAGCCCTATCTGATTACTAGGCTGATTAATTGATTGATTAATTGATTATTATTATTATTCAACCATCGAAAGAAAGTGGCACAGAAAGTTACAAACCGAGTGTGTCTATAGGAGGAGGTGTGTGTGTGTGTGTGTGTGCGGCGCGCGTCCGTAACGACGCGTAAAGTTTATCGGGGCTCTTGGAGATGGAGATGGAGATGGAGAGCTCCTTCAGTGGGAGGCTGGCCGCGGACTCCGCGGACCCCAGCATCAGCAGGAGGAGGATCATCGGCGACCTGGGATTGAGCCACGAGAAAAAACCCGCGTCCACCGCCTCCTCCAACACCGCCACCGCCGTGCGTAATTTGGGCACTCTGTTGGTGACGCGCCACGGCGGCGGTGTTGGCGGTGGTGGTGCGCTCCTGGACAAGGACGGCGGCTGCGGCGGGGACTTTTCCAACAGAGACTACTACGGGCCAGACGTGAGGCAGGTGGACAGCAGCATGTCTTGGGCGGACTACGTCAAGGCCCCCCGCAGCAGAGCCGCCAACAAGAACGCGTCCTCCCATGGAGATGGAGATGGAGACGACGACGACGACGGTGGTGGGGGGCGGTGGCTGCAGAGCCACAATAAGCTGATAAAAGACGAGAAGGAGCCGTCGCTCATCATGGACACGCCCACGCCCCCTGGTGGTGACCCCGGGTTTGAACTTCCGCCGGAGATCGCAGCCCTGGACACCTTCTACGACGTGGAGAGGAGAAAGGCACCGCAGGCTGGCTTCGTGGTGGACGACGCGTCGAGCTTCACGTCCACGTCCACGTCCACCTCCACGTCCACGTCCACGTCCACGACCGGCTCCCAGCGGGTCCCAGGGGAGGTGGGGTCCCCGGGGACCTCCTGCACGTTCCCGGCGGACGTGCAGCACCCACAAGACCCGCTCACACACGTAGGGGCCCCCGCGGCGCTCACACCTCAGGCCCGGGCCGAGTCGAGGTACGCACACGCACACGCACAGCAGCACCATCAGCATCATCAGCATCATCAGCACCATCAGCACCATCAGCACCACCATCACCAGCAGCTGATGGTGTACCAGATGGGCAGCGAGGCCGCGCGGTGGTCGTTCCCCAGCGGCCACCCCGCGGAGTCCCAGTTCTGGTGCCCGTCCGGGTTCTGCGGGTCAGCAGCTGTCCGACGACCTGTACCCGAACCCGCACCCCAACCCGCACCACGGGGGGGCCTATGACGCCGTCTCCAGTCCCGCGCAGTCGCAGAGGAGCTCGCCCACCTACTCCACGTTTCCAGGGTAACTATGTAGGAGACAAAAGTGCTTACTCATCACTAAAGTTTAGTTTTTAAGCCTCAATGCGATCACTCCTGCCATGGCGTGTGGCGTACATTCATGTGTGTGTGGTGATGTGGTGTGTTGTTTGATGTGTGTGTTGTTTGATGTGTGTGTGTTGTTGTTTGATGTAGTTGTGTGTTGATGTGTGTTGGTGTGTGGGTTTGGTGTGTGTTGATGTGTGTTTGGTGTGTGTGTGTGTGGTGTCTGGTGTGTTGTGTGTGTGTGTGTTTGGTGTGTGTGTGTGGTTTGGTGTGTGTGTGTGTGTGTGTGTGTGTGTGTGTGTGTGTGGTGTGTGTCTGTGTTGTTTGGTGTGTGTGTGTGTGTGTGTGTTGTGTGTGTGTGTGTTGTGTGTGTGTGTGTGTCTGTTGTTGTGTGTGTGTGTGTGTTGTGTTGTTTGGTGTGTGTGTGTTGGTGTGTGTTGTGTGTTGTTTGGTGTGTGTTGTGTGTGGTGTGTGTGTGTGTGTGTGTGTGTGTGTGTGTCCATTGTGTGGTGTGTGTGTTGTTTGGTGTGGTGTGTGTCTGTTGTGTGCGCTGTGTGTGTGTGTGTGTGTGTGTGTGTGGTGTGTTGTGTGTTGTGTGTTGTGTGTTGTGTTGTGACAGGACGAGATGGCGCGTCACCTGAGGGAGTACCAGGACCTGCGGCAGCTGCAAGGTGTTCTTCAAGCGCGCGGTGGAAGGTGAGCGGACGCGCCCACCACGCCCAAATAAGGGGACGCCGGTTCTGGGTCACGTTGGACAAAACAATTCATTCTTACGTCGTCACCAAGGCCCAGAAAATTATAAGAAGAATAAGAATACATATATAATGTAAAATAATAACAAATGAATAAGTAAATCCCAACTAAAGGGAAAAAATGGTGCTCATAATACCGCCATCGACAGTGAGAGTCGACTTTAGCTAACGGTCACATCCTGGTGGTTAGAGGAGCTTTAGCTAACGCTTCCACATTGTGGCGGTTCGAGGAGCTTTAGCTAACGCTCACATCCTGGTGGTTAGAGGGAGCTTGAGCTAACGCCTCATATTGGTTGGCGTTAGAGGAGCTTTAGCAACGCTCACATGTGTGCGTCTAAGAGGAGCTTTAGCTAACGCTCACATTGTGGCGTTAGAGGAGCTTAGCTAACGCTCATATTGTGGGCGTTAGAGGAGCTTTAGCTAACGCTCACATCCTGGTGGTTAGAGGAGCTTTAGCTAACGCTCACATCCTGGTGGTTAGAGGAGCTTTAGCTAACGCTCACATTGTGGCGTTAGAGAGGCTTTAGCTAACGCTCATATTGTGGCGTTAGAGGAGCTTTAGCTAACGCTCACATCCTGGTGGTTAGAGGAGCTTTAGCTAACGCTCACATCCTGGTGGTTAGAGGAGCTTTAGCTAACGCTCACATGTGTGCGTTAGAGGAGCTTTAGCTAACGCTCACATTGTGGCGTTAGAGGAGCTTTAGCTAACGCTCACATTGTGGCGGTTAGAGGAGCTTTAGCTAACGCTCACATCGTGGTGGTTAGAGGAGCTTTAGCTAACGCTCACATTGTGGCGTTAGAGGAGCTTTAGCTAACGCTCACATCCTGGTGGTTAGAGGAGCTTTAGCTAACGCTCATATTGTGACGTTAGAGGAGCTGTAGCTAACGCTCACATTGTGGCGTTAGAGGAGCTTTAGCTAACGGTCACATCGTGGCGGTTAGAGGAGCTTAAGCTAACGCTCACATTGTGGCGGTTAGAGGAGCTTTAGCTAACGCTCACATTGTGGCGGTTAGAGGAGCTTTAGCTAACGGTCACATCGTGGCGGTTAGAGGTGCTTAAGCTAACGCTCACACTGTGTTCCTGTCATCCTGCTGTGGTTATCTGGTTATCTGGCAACGAGCGAGCGGTCGTGTCACTCTGTCCTCGCAGCCTCGCCTCCTCGCCGCTCATCTCATCTCTATTCTCATCCATCCTCCAAAAGACACTTCAGGAGGGGAAGTGTGTGTGTGTGTGTGTGTGTGTGTGTGTGTGTGTGTGTGTGTGTTTGTCAAGTAGTTGTGTTTGTGAGAGAAGGAGGTTATGTCGTCGTCGTCGTCGTCATCGTCGTCGTTGTTGTTGTGTTTTGTTATGTCACTCAAGTCAGAGGGAGACGGGGAGAGAAAAATCACCGTTGACCCATAATAACCTGGCCTGTAAAGCCCTTGAGACTGTCTTGTGATTTAAGGGCTAAACAAATAAAATTTAATTGAATTGAGAGGAAAAGAGGGAAGAGAAGAGAGAGACGAGAGGATAGATGAGGAGATAGCGAGGGGAGGAAGAAGTCAAGAGTGGGGAAGAGGAAAGAGGAGAAGGGAGTGAGAGAAGAATCAAAGGACAGTGGATGAGGAGGACATTGGCAGCCGATGATGTTAACATCAGGAGTCTTGTCTTTTGTTCTCTTGAGCAGGCCACCATAACTACCTCTGCGCCGGACGGAACGACTGCATCGTGGACAAGATCCGGAGGAAGAACTGCCCGGCGTGCCGCCTGAGGAAGTGCTACCAGGCGGGCATGATCCTCGGAGGTACGGCCGCCACGGAGGACCGCGCCGCCTCGTTATCGAGTTGGCAAAGCGCAAAAAAACCCCCAAAAACGACTCCCTCATTTCCTGTCTGTGATCAATGAAGTGCATCATTTTATGTGTTACGCTTATCACTAACGATGTCGTTGTTCTTGCGTATTATGTTGTCATGGTGATCTATTAGTTTATTAGTTGGTGGTTTATTAGTTTTGAACGTGGAAACAAGAATGTGGTCTTCATCAGTCGGCTCGTTCGGATATTTAGCAAACATGATGATGAACTTGTAATGCTTTTTTACTCCTTTTTATATGACACCCGTATGACACCCATTGCACTCTGAACCTTCCCTGGAAGGAGGGATCCCCCACTCTGCGTTCCTTCTACAGATTTCTTCCCATAATCATACGGCCTGTAAAGCCCTTTGAGACTGTAACTGTGATTAAGGTCTATACAAATAAAATCGACTTGACTTCACTTAACCTCCTCCTCATCTAACCAGCACTCAATTCTCCCCCCCCCACAGGCAGGAAGCTGAAGCGTTTCGGGGCCCTGAAGGCGCTGGGCATGTCTCCGGCCACCCTGATGTTCCAGTCGCACCTGGCCATGGCGGCTGACAGCCACCAGGCCCTGGGCTCCATGTCCGGCCTGCCGGCCATCCGCGATGTGCACCTCTCCTCCCAGATCCTGGGCATCCTGGAGAACATCGAGCCGGAGACGGTGTACTCCGGCTTCGACAACTCCCAGCCCGACATGCCGCACCTGCTCCTCAACAGCCTCAACCGGCTGTGCGAGAGGCAGCTGCTGTGGATCGTCAGGTGGTCCAAGTCCCTGCCAGGTGACCACTAACCCCCCCCGACCCCGCCGCACACACACACACACACACACACACACACACACACACACACACACACACACACACACACACACACACACACACACACACACACACACACACACACACACACACACACACACACACACACACACACACACTCCTCCTCCTCCTCTTCCTCCTACCCCTCTGCTTCACATCCCTGTTCTGGTCAGGGTCACCCAGAGTCGGTCGCCTGGGGCAACCAGCGACCAGCAAGTTTGGCCTCAGAAGGTGCTCTGGCCTCAAAGCTGCGCCGACCTTGGGGCTGCCCTGACCCCAGCCGGTCCCGCTGTCGTTGTCATGGTAGTTCCTAACAGGCCGGAAATGGTTAAGCTGCAGCATTAACAACCGGAGATATGGACTGAGAGGATGTTTTTAGATTAGATGAATATACTGTATGTCGGAAATGGGTTCTCCTTGGTGCTTTGTGTTACAGTGGCAGTGACGATGAGCCGGAGGTGTTGTGTGGTTCGTTTTTAAAGTTTAAAAACGGTGGTCTGGTGTAAAAAGGCGATAAGGCGGTCTCTCCCGAAACATTGAAACAGAGGCAGCCGGCGGCACGAGGGGGTAGAAGTGGCGCAGAGTCCACGGAGATAAACCGCTCAACTCTGTAGCCATAACTTTCAACAAGTTTTTGAATGTTACAACCACCTGCCGGAGAGTACACCGTGTGCAAAGTTTAATATGGCTGCCTTAAGGTCAAGCGCGGGGAGAAAGTTAGTGTACTTACCAAGCAAATGACTCCGTAGCGTTTGAATGAATAACCGAAAGTTTAATATTACGTTAAGCGTTGGCCAAAACGTGTTTGCGATACCAGTGTTTGTTGTGTATTTTCTGTACGGATCTTCTGCCAGGGTTTCGGAACCTGCACATCACGGACCAGATGACCCTGATCCAGTACTCCTGGATGAACCTCATGGTCTTCTCTCTGGGCTGGAGGTCCTTCCAGAACGTCACCACTGAATTCCTATACTTTGCCCCGGATCTGATTCTCAACCAGTACGTACCCTCCCGGTTGTGCCCCTCGTGTTTATTATCACGTCTTGTGTCTTGAAGGGCCCCCGGGTTCAACCGCCAGGTCTGAGGTTAATTTTAGTCAACGGCCATATTCACCTCGCGGCCATCTTACTGTAGTTCCACCGAGGCCACGAGGTGAATAAGGCCCATTAGAAGCCATTTCAACACACTCTATATCCACTGGTGACATCGCAAGTGGATACGCCAACGGCCCACTTGTGATGTCGCCAGTGGACATCAGCCACAAGAGCCGTATCTTGGAATACCGAGAACATAGTCGTGACGTTTCATTGACTTATCTTTAACCTTGTTACTGCATGTCCAAAAACTACACGACGCCGCGTTAGTCATGTGGATAAAATGACAACGCTATCGTTGTTCATCCAACTCGGCGAGAACATTGTGATAACAGACAATCACTCCTTTTACGGTGACACATACACATAAACAAAACGACTGCACCGCAATAACCTTTCAAACACGTTGTTTGCAACGTCGTTTCCAAGCCCGGTCCCGTGTACGTCGCTTTATAGATCACGTTGGGTTTGATGCGTTCCCATCCTCAGGGAACAGATGAGGCGATCTCCCATCTACGACCTGTGTCTGGCCATGCAGTTCATCCCCCAGGAGTTCGCCAACCTCCAGGTGACGCGCGAGGAGTTCCTCTGCATGAAGGCCATCATCCTGCTCAACACGGGTAAGCCACGCAAGCCAAGGGGCAAGACCCAGCGCTAGACCTAACCGAAGCCTAAACCAGGCCAAACCAAGCCAGGGCTAAGCCACACTAGACTAAACCAAGCTAAACCAAGCCAGGGCTAAGCCACGCTAGACTAAACCAAGCTAAACCCGGCCAAACCAAGCCAGGGCTAAGCCACGCTAGACTAAACCAAGCTAAACCAGGCCAAACTAAGCCAGGGCTAAGCCACACTAGACTAAACCAAGCTAAACCAGGCCAAACTAAGCCAGGGCTAAGCCACCACTAGACTAAACCAAGCTAAACCAGGTCAAACCAAGCCAGGGCTAAGCCACACTAGAACCTGACCGAAGCTAAACCAGGCCAAACCAAGCCAGGGCTAAGCCACACTAGACTAAACCAAGCTAAACCAGGCCAAACCAAGCCAGGGCTAAGCCACACTAGACCTAACCAAACTAAACCAGGCCAAACCAAGCCAGGGCTAAGCCACACTAGACCTAACCAAACTAAACCCGGCCAAACCAAGCCAGGGCTAAGCCACAATAGACTAAATTAAAACAAGCTAAACCAGGGCAAGCTACACTAAACTAAACCATCCATTCTCGGCCGCTTATCCGGGGCCGGGGGTCGCGGTGGCAGCCGGCTAAGCAGGGCCCCCCCCAGACGACCTTCTCCCCAGCAACGCGCTCCAGCTCCTCCAGGTCAGGGTTGGGACGTAGATGGACCTGTGGCTGGCTTAATTAGCCTCACCCGGCCCAGACTCTTAACTGGGCCAGGTGAGGCCACCGAACCAAACACACACACACTCTCCCACAACATGTATCCGAATTCACTGTGAAACCAAACGACTGTTCCGTGTTCAGCACCGAGTGATCCACCGTATAGAAGCCGACTTCGCCTCTTCATATCACCACCGTGAAGCAGGATCCACCCAGCGTTGGGAGTGTTCACCCCCACTTAACAGGGACCGTGAGCTGGGTTTAGAGCGCCCCGAGACAGGGTTAGCCACGACGCGCTCCCAACCCGCCGCTGCTGTATAAGGAGACGGTGGCGGCGGCGGCGGTGTGCTGACACAGAGGACCGCGGGGCCGTGATTCATGGAGCAAGATGATATCAATTTCATTTCACTTGACCTTTTTAATAAAAGGCACCTTCCCCCGCGCGCACCGTCCCCCTCGGTGACTTCAACAAGGTTGGACGTTAAGTTAGACAGACGTGGATAGCGGGGCTGTAAATAATGTAGCACTCAACAGCTTCGACCTCGGCCAACACAAGCAGGGGACACGTCCAGAACAATATGACACGAGATCGCCATGTGTAGTTTGACTCCTTTAACCAAGCCTCCTCTTCCTCCCCCTCTCACCTCCTCTATCTTCCTCCTCCTCCTCTCACCTCCTCCTCCTCCCCTCTCACCTCCTCTATCTTCCTCCTCCTCCACCTCCTCTCTCCTCCTCCCCCTCTCACCTCCTCTATCTTCCTCCTCCTCCTCTCACCTCCTCCTCCTCCCCCTCTCACCTCCTCTATCTTCCTCCTCCTCCTCTCACCTCCTCTCCTCCCCCCTCTCACCTCCTCTATCTTCCTCTTCCTACTCTCTCCTCCTCCTCCCCTCTCACCTCCTCCATCTTCCTCCTCCTTCTCCTCTCTCCTCATCTGCCCCTCTCTCCTCATCTGACCCTCTCTCTCCTCTCTCTCCCCCTCTCCTCCTCCTCTCCTTATCCTCCCCCTCTCCCCTCCTTCCCCTCTCTCCTCCTCCTCCTCCCCTCCTCCTCCTCCCACCTCCTCCTTTCTCCTCCTCCTCCCCATCTCTCCCCCTCCTCTATCCTCTTCCTTCCCATCTCCTCTCCTCCTCCTCCTCCTGTCCTCTTCCTCCTCCCCCAGTGCCGCTGGAGGGGCTGAAGAGCCAGGTGGCGTTCGACGAGATGCGGCAGAACTACATCCGGGAGCTGACCAAGGCCATCCACCAGCGGGAGAAGGGCGTGGTGAGCAGCTCCCAGCGATTCTACCACCTCACCAAGCTGATGGACTCCATGCACGAGGTACCCTCCCTCCCTCCCCTCCCTCACTTCCTCCCTCCCTCCCTTCCTCCCTCCCTCCCTCCTTCCCTGGGTGTAGGAGTACATGAGTCAACGACTTCTGGAGTATTTTTCTTCTTCTTCCGTCTTCTCCTCCCGGCTGGCTGGCTGTGCTGTGCTGTGCTGTGCTGTGCTGTGCTGGCTGGCTGCTAATTGGCGACATGACCTTTGGCGTCCGCAGATCGTCAAGAAGGTCAACCTGTACTGCCTGAGCACCTACATCCAGGCGGACGCCATGAAGGTGGAGTTCCCGGAGATGATGTCGGAGGTCATCTCCTCCCAGCTGCCCAAGGTGCTGGCGGGGATGGTTCGCCCGCTGCTGTTCCACTCCAAGTGAGGAGGGTGGAGGTGGGGGCGGCGGCGGCGGGGGAGGGAACAAAAAAGAACCGACGACCTGGAGTGGACGCCGTTCTTCATCGTCATCTGCACCGTCGTCGTCGTCGTCGCCGCGATCAACCTGAAGAAGACGTTTCGTTCTTCGTCGCACTACATTTAACTTTACGGAAATACGTTTTTTTTTTTAAATGTAAAGATCTATTGTGTGGGATGTGTCTTTTGGAGCAGAGAAATGTTTGACATTTTGAATATTATATTATATTATATTACATTGAATACTTTAGGAATGAGGGACAGAAGTAAATCAAATCGAGCAGATCCGGTCAGGACCCTTTGTTGGCCCCCCAGAGCAAATGCCTGCCTAAAATGGAGGAGAGAAAAGATTCAGCGGCCAGCCAGGCTCTCTGTAGGCCAGATGAAAGTCATAGATCACCGGGACCGACGTGGAGGGGAATAAATACATCTTGAACGGTGAACTCAACCTTTTATTTCTTTGTTAGGAAACCCTAAATACAAACCAAATACATGTCCATGTACGCTTGGGTGAGGCATTTATACAGATATAAATATATTTAAGTGAGAGAGAGAGAGAGCGAGAGAGCAGGAGAGAGAGACCGGCTGTTGCTTCAATAAAGTACAAGATCAAAATACTGCCACACACCACGATCCAGGACACGGCTCCATTTCCCGGATCGCACTTCAATAAGAAAAAACCTTTATTGGTCTCCCATCAAAACAAAAACAACTCCCTCCCCCCCCCTCCCCCTCCCACCTTGATCCACCCACCATAGAAACCATTCCTTATCGCCGCTGCTTCAGGGCCGCGGGATAATGAAGCAGGGAATTCACGCGACGGGTACCGTAGCCGCCGCTTAGCACGTTTTGTAATTAGCGGCGTTTCGGAACGACCAATCAGCCACCCCACAGCATTTCCTCCGTGTGTCCTCGACGTTATTCACTCCTCTGGCCATCGGGAAAAACAACATGGAGGATTATTCACACACACACACACACACACACCACACACAGAGGGTTTTTTATTGGCGGGTGTGTGCGTCGTACGCCAGCAACACAATCGCGTACGTTTCGGTTGTGTTTTCCCGTGGAGCGGTCCGAGGTCTTTCGGGGTCGGCGGTCCGTGACGCTCCCCCGTGGGCGAGGGAGTAGCATTCCGGAGTGTCAGTTCACGGCCGCCGCACATCACATCCTCGAGGGCTCCGACAGGAAGAAGCCGGGATCGCCGCTCGTCTCGGCTACACACACACACACACACACTCAAGCGCCTCGGCCGACGCCGCCGCCGCCGCGTCGTCGTCGCAAGACAAAAAAAAAGGCGCAGTTCGGGGTTTTTTTTTTTTTTTGCAGTCGCCGTTGTTTTGCTATCCGTGTGTAGAACTCGTGGAGAATGTGCGGAGACAAAGTTTGTAAAAGGAGATTTGTGTGTTGTTTTGTTTCAGAGGTCGATGGATAGTACATTTTGATCCACATTGTGTTACACACACACACACACACACATATATATATACTGTATATTGTAAAAGCAAGACAATAATTAAAATAAACAAATCATCTTTATCATCATAATTTGAAATAACGTCGAACACGTTTGACGTACAATAAAGTTCATATAAATCATCTTTAGTACACCCGTGTACCAATTGGGTTCAGTTGCAAATCAGAATGTCACATTTTATTATCACAATCTTAAAGACAACACTCTTTTACAATAGAAAATATACCGAACGTGAGAATGTATAGCGATGTGCACAGTGTCGAGGTAAATATACTTTTGATTAACGACTTGGGGAATATAGTCATACGCTGTAATGCACAGTAGACAGAACCAGCTAGAAGGTGCAAAGGGCCGGGCGGGGGGCCGGGCGGGGTTAACACAGACAGGCCAAAGACAATCTCACTTGCCTTGCTTCTTACAGATGTGTTGTTATTTAAAAAATAAATCGTATTTTATTAAAAATAAAAGAGACTTGCAGAGGAAGCCGCGTAGTGCGATAGCGAGACGGGTTCCTCTGTGAACATGTGTGCTGTTGATATATTTTATTTTATTTTATTATGCGATATTTGTCAGAATAAAGCGCGTGTTGCGTGTTCGGGTCGCAGTACAGCGACTCAAGATGAAGATGAAGAGTTATATTTTTCATTCGTTCGGAGCGGTTTGGAGCCACCGACTGACACCAACTGCAAACCTCTCCGCCTTCTAACGCCCGGAGTTGGTCAACAACAATACAGTATGTATGAATCGTGAGAAGTATGTACTTTTGGCATTATTATGAATATTCTTATTATTAAAAACAGTCATCATACTATTTGTCGTCGTCGTTGTTGTTGTTGTTGTTGTTGTTGTTGTTGTTGTTGTTGTTTGAATGCAGTGAAAAACAAGACTCCACAACAACCAAGTCTTATCACACCTTGTTTCCATGGATACCATGAAAAGACGTACACACATACAGTATATATATATATACTGTATATATATATATACTGTATATATATATATACTGTATATGTTGATATGTGTTACCAGCCGGTCAGAGGTAGACCACATAGTTTTCTGGTATCAGACCCGTCTTGCCGTCGAGGGTCGCCTGGAGCCAGCCTGGTTCCACGGAGGCGTAGACTGCAGAATGAATGAATGAATGAATGAATGAATGAATGAATGAATGAATGAATGGATGGTTGGATGGATGAATGAATGAATTAATGGATAAAACAAGCGACCAAGAAACCAGAGGTGAAAGCTTCTCCCCGCTGCCCTGGACTAATGGAAGCAGAGAGGCAGGATAATCCATACTAATGGTGGCCTGGGTGGCCAGGGAGGGACCGGAGGTCAGGTTGGTCTTGTTAACCGACGCCCTGATTGAATCAGTGGAGGTGGACCGCGGCGGCGGCGGCGGCGCTGCTAGGCAGCTCCGACATAACATGTCCAAAAGTCACATGAATACGTTAATAATTAATAATTATCACGAGGCGCATCAAAGGAATAACAATCGACAACTCGGCGACGAAATTATTTATACGGCGATCGTGACAGAGCGAGGAGGAGGAGGAGGATGAGGAGGAGGAGGAGGGGGAGATGGAGCAAGGAGTCATAAAAGTGAGTGCGTGCCAAAGCCAACGCAGCGAGGGAGGTTGTTGTTGACGTTAGCCACCGGCGCGCTGCCAGCGACGCTACGCTAACAGGGAGCGTTTTTTTTTGCTCAGCGGCGTTACAGGGTTACAGTGACCCGACCCGCCCCGCGGGGAGAGAGCGCCTGCCAAGACATTTTTTCGTGGAGAATACAAGCGGTAATAAATAAAAAAAATAACAAACCTATGTCGGCGAGGAGAAAGAATGAACGCGCCGCGCCATTTGTATGTGCGTTATTGGTGGGTGTGGTGTGTGTGTGTGTGTGTGTCATCGCTGGGCTGCTGGGAGAGAGAAACTCCCAAGGAATCAGGAAAGTTGGCGCGTTCCAATTTGGAACGCGCCAACTTTCCTGATTCCTTGGGAGTTTCTCAGTCCACGTCGGTCGGTCGGTCGATCGTGCGATTGCGGTTCCGCGGGGCGCACCGTACATGGTGGCATCGCTTCGTCGAGGGGGGAGACTGACTGACTGACTGACTGACTGACTGACTGACTGACTGTCTGTCTGGATCTGTCTGGGTCTGTCTGGGTCCGTCCGTCTGTCTGTCTGGGTCTGTCTGTCCGTCTGTCTGTCTGTCTGTCCGTCTGTCTGTCTGTCCGGGTGATGAAGGTCGTCTCTGTGGGATCGGGTTTTTGGTGGCGAACTTACCGTTTGAGAACATCGCCCCCTGGGGGAAGCTCAGCTCGTGGCTGTGCTCGGCCTCGCAGGAGTACATGGCTTTGGCGTCCCTGAAAAAAAAAGACAGATGAACGAATGTAATCAGCTCACAAACATCACAAACACATCGTCGGATGAAATTGGCAATGAAAACGTCGGCGAGCTCACTGTACCTTCCCGCCGGCGGGGACTGCGGTGACGAGGCGCTTTCAAACAGCATCGCTCTCGCGGCGACACTGAAACGATCAATAGAAAAAAAAACAACAACATCCTTACTTCTGTTTCTCGCTCGGTTGTCGAAACAAACGCTAAAAAAAGAGGAAGACGACATTCCCACGGGAACGGTAACAAACAAAAGCCAGCCGTGGAAATACAGCTTAATTAGAATGAAGTGAAAGTGAGTCATGGAAATGTCCATCAGCTCAGAACTTAATTTGGAGTGAGTGAGTGGGGGGGGGGGGGGGGGGGGGAGTCCGGTATGAAGTCTGAAGGAGTCGGCGTCGGCGTCGGTAGTCAAAATAAGATGTTTACAAAAATTCTTCCCAATCCCACGATGTCTCCCACTGTCTCACATTCTCACGTCGGGACGTTGGGGAGACGAACGGAGATGTTGACGAGCAGAGAGCAGAGAGAGTGTTTTGTGGAGCCCAGTGGGACTGATTGAGCAGGAACCAGCCGTCCTCACAAGGGAGGTAATTGCACTAATGAGAGTATAACGTACCCCCCCCCTGACTCCACCAGGCCTGTCTGCTCTGGGACATGTCTGTCTGTCTGTCTGTCTGTCTGTCTGTCTGTCTGTCTGTTTGTCTG
Organism: Coryphaenoides rupestris; assembly: GCA_002895965.2. Lineage (NCBI taxonomy): Eukaryota > Metazoa > Chordata > Actinopteri > Gadiformes > Macrouridae > Coryphaenoides > Coryphaenoides rupestris. The sequence continues at coordinate 108,288 of PIJE02001399.1, forward strand.
TTTAAACCAGGCCTGTCTGCTCAGGGACCTGTCTGTCTGTCTGTCTGTCTGTTTGTCTGTTTAAACCAGGCCTGTTCTGCTCAGGGACATGTCTGTTTGTCTGTTTAAACCAGGCCTGTCTGCTCAGGGACCTGTCTGTCTGTCTGTTTGTCTGTCTGTTTAAACCAGGCCTGTCTGCTGAGAGACCTGTCTGTCTGTCTGTCTGTTTGTCTGTTTAAACCAGACCTGTCTGCTGAGGGACCTGTCTGTCTGTTTGTCTGTCTAAACCAGGCCTGTCTGGTCAGGGACCTGTCTGTCTGTCTGTCTGTCTGTCTGTCTAAACCGGACCTCTCTGTCTCTGTCGATCTAAACCAGACCTGTCTGCTCGTAGACCTGTCTGTCTGTCTGTCTGTTTGTCTATCTAAATCAGACCTGTCTGTCTGTGTGCGCCAGCCCTGTCTGTGTGATGCAGGCCTGCGTGCCTGTCTAAACCAAACCTGTCTGTCCGTCCGTGTGCACCAGGCCTGTCTGTCTGTCTCTCTGTATGCATGCTCCAGACCTGTCTGTCTGTATGTGTGCTCTAGACCTGTTTGTCTGTCTGTCTGTCTGTGTGCTCCAGGCATGTCTGTCTGTCTGTGAGCTCCATGCCTCTCTGTCTGTCTGTGTGCTTCAGACCTGTCTGTCTGTTGTCTGTCTTTCTGCCTGTCTGCCTGCCTGTGTGCTCCAGACCTGTCTAGCAGCCCAGGTCCCCAGTGAGCTGCTGGGTCAAGTCAACCTGCAGCAGGCGGCTGTAATTAATGCTGGCTTCCCGCTGACCTGGAGACATAAATCTGTTGCCTGCCCCATCTGCTCTCTCTCTCTCTCTCTCTCTCTCTCTCTCTCTCTCTCTCTCTCTCTCTCTCTCTCTATTTCTCTTTCCTTTCTCTCTCTCTCTCTCTCTCTCTCTCTCTCTCTCTCTCCCCAGTCTCCCGCTCTCTCTTTTCTCTGCCTTTCTCTCTATCAGTTCTGCAGCCAGCACTCCCCTCATGTCTCTCTCTTTCACTTTTCCATTCTCTCTTTCCATTCTCTCTCTCTCGTCTATTTCTTGCCCTCTCTCTCTCCCACTCTCTCTCTCCCACTCTCTGCTCACAAACACGGAGGGGGGGGGGGGGGAGAGAGAGAGTGAGAGAGGACGAGAGACAGAGACAAGAGGATGGGGATTGAGAAAAAGGCCATAAATAAAGAAAGGGGGAGGATGTTTGAACAAACAGAGAGGCAGAGGAGAGAAAGATGACCATAAAGAGAGGGAGGAGAGGGCCCTGGGAGAGGGGGAGAGAGAGAGAGAGAGAGAGAGACAGAGAGAGAGAGAGAGGGGGGGGGGTGAGGGAGCGAGAGAGGGAGGGAGGGAGCGAGAGAGGGAGGGAGGGAGGGAGAGACGACAAAATAAAGTGAAGAGATAATAGATAAGGAGGGAGGAGGACACAACAAGGAAGACAATAGATTAAAACCTGAGAGGAAAAAACTGAGAAAGAAGACGGGAAGACAGAATGAAGAGATGGAAAGAGAGAGAACAAAACTATATACATAAATACATACAATATATATATATATTATGTATTAATTTATATAAATTAATTAATACATAATGATGTAAATTAATGCTTAATTGTCACCCTAAATAAATCAAGACATTAAATGTACAATTTGTACAGACACTTCTATATAAATGTAGGCATTCATATAGAATATTCATGTATTTACTTTTGTTCATCCATTGTGTTAAATCTTTAATTTTGTACCTCCACCTTTCTCTCAAGAGGCCTTTGCTAAGGCTGCCACTGTAAAGAAGAACTAGTTCTTAATGACGAGGTTAAATAAAAGATTAAATAAAATAAAGTGTAACTTGCTGCAGCGAAATAAAAATAAAAAATGTCATAAAAAACATGACAGCACCCCGGTGTGGATCTTAATGAAATCTTGCGCGCTACAAACGGCAGACATGTTGTCTGCAGCTGCACAGACGCGGGAGGGGAAAGGAAAAACGCCAAATCCTAGATCCCGCTTTTTAAGAGATCAAGATGGAGGGCTTTGATGAACGCCGTGGAACGATATCTGCCCTGACTGACTGCGGACACGAGCGACGATGTATTTCGCGATCCTGCCGGAGAGATACAGTATTCCGGGGGAGGGGGGGGGGGATATGATGGGAGCCGGCTGATAGCAGACAGAACCGTCACGTCGTCACTACACACTCCCGTCTCCGTCTTCAGTTCCGACGTCCCCCCTCCACGACGCCACCTTTAAACTCTGGGACAACTTTAGCACAACGGTACAAGAACCGGTCTTGGCGATCAAGGTCGTTGGGGTCGGTGGCCGACACGAGGCCGACTGGGACCATGTGTGTGTGTGTGTGTGTGTGTGTGGGGGGGGGGGGGGGGTAGACGACACACATTGAAGACCCTCCCTCGCAAAATCTCCCATTTTGTTCCCCTTTTCATCCTCTCGACCGCACACCCCATCCATTGGCCGCTCTTGATCTCAAATCTAATGTGCGATTATTCGGCCCGATACTATCTGGTTTGAAAAAGTCCTTGCCCTCCCGAATCCACAGGGGGTGGGGGGGGTGCAATTCCATGTCGGACCGATATTGAGAAAAATGCTGCTGTGTAAAATAAATGTGTTAATAAAGGGGTGTGTGTGTGTGTGTGTGTGTGTGTGGGTGGGGGGGGCGGGGTCATATCGAATCCAAGATTATTATTCAGCAGCGCAAACTTGAAAGGGAGTCCCATTAAGCGAAAGTTTCCGAGACGTTGGGGTAATTCTCCCCCTGTAGAGCCCGACCTCTATTCTCACGTCGTTTGTATTCGCATAGCTTCGTATTAGCATAATCAGGCATTAGCATAACGCGTGTATTAGCAAAAGCCGCCATTAGCACAGCGGGTAAAGGCAAAGCGTGGTGTCTCGGTGTTACACAACTAGTCCAGTAAATATACATAAAACACATTGCTGTGACAGACATATATAAAACCGACCTCACCTTAAAATTACAGTTACAATATAGGATGTATGTTATAAGTTATATGTACATTTCTACTGTACTTACCGTATATATATTTATTTTTACTTATTTACAACCCCTGCTCATTACCTGTTGATACTGTATACTGACCGGAATATATATATATACCTATCTGCACATATCCCATACATACTCTTTAAGTTATTACTACACTGTATCTCTGTACATAAATATACTGTATATATACCTAGTAGACTGTTATATATCCTATTTAACCACTGTACACTGTACACTGTATATTATTGTGCACTTTACTGCCTCATTTGCACTCTGGTTAGATGCCAACTTCTTTTCGCTGTACTGTACTTGTGCTGTGCAATGACAATCAATTAGAATCTAATCTAATCTAATCTCTAAAGGAGTTCTGAAGGAAGTGTGCGCTCACCTTGTCAAAGTTCTCGATGAGGATCTCCACCACGATGTTCTGGAACTTGATGTTCATCATGGTCGCCACCGTCTCCTCCTGCGGCCTCATCAGCGTGGGGCCGAAGATCAGGCCGAGGTTGGACACCGTCATCCGGTTGAAATGGCTCTGGGCGGAGACGCTGTAGCGGGAACACCGCCACCGGGTGGGGATGAGCTGGAGCAGTCACGACGGAGCACTTAAGCCTCGATTACTCATTTAACATTTACATTAGCGCCTGGGTTTGGACAAAAACAAGTTCTGTTGCGGCACAACCCAGTTAAAAAAAAATAAACCAACTGAATAGAATGCACCTTTTTATTGCTTATTGCTGATATATTGATTGATTTTTTTTCGTTTTTGTTTCCAATTCTGATTCAGAGTGCAGAGTAGCTAAAGGTATGAAAAGGAATAAATTAACAGATAGACACACGAGCATCATACTTACGATGTGGTTTTGAACTCATCACGACTCAGCACTATTTTCAAACAACTTCACCTTAACTTTTGCATGCTTTGTATTGAGCTCCCATAATAAGTACAGTATGTCTGCCCATTATGTCACCCAGTTCACACCTGCAGTACATATAAGATGTAAGATCCCTCTTCTGTGTTCCTCGAAGTCTATAACACCCACATCTTACACAGACATTCACCTTTTTTTGGGATTGCCAACGTGTTGCGTAAAATGAAAAAGGAAAATCACCGATTTTCGTCACCTTTGAAGAGAAAAGCTTCTTTAAAAAAAAGAGGTGATATCACGTAAGAAGTATGATTATCCCAACAGGAGGAGGTGGTTCTTTGAAGCCGAAGAGACGAGGGATCTCTAACGTTGCAGCATCGTGTCATCTTCCACCTGAGGGCTTCGTTAGGCGTTCGCGAGGCCCAGCATGATGGCTGTGGTCGCACCGGCGGGAGGAGGAGGAAGAGGAAGAGGAAGAAGAGGAGGAGGGGGAGGAGGAGGAAGGGGAGGAAGAGGAAGAAGAGGAGGAAGAGGAAGAAGAGGAGGAGGAGGAAGAGGAGGAGGAGGAGGAAGAAGAGGAGGAGGAGGAGGAGGAAGGAGGGAGGAGGAAGAGACAGAACCGTCACGTCGTCACTACACACTCCCGTCTCCGTCTTCAGTTCCGACGTCCCCCTCCACGACGCCACCTTTAAACTCTGGGACAACTTTATCACAACGGTACAAGAAGCGGTCTTGGCGATCAAGGTCGTTGGGGTCGGTGGCCGACACGAGGCGACTGGGACCATGTGTGTGTGTGTGTGTGTGTGTGTGGGGGGCGGGGGGTAGACGACACACATTGAAGACTCTCCCTCGCAAAATCTCCCATTTTGTTCCCCTTTTCATCCTCTCGACCGCAAACCTCATCCATTGGCCGCTCTTGATCTCAAATCTAATGTGCGATTATTTGGCCCGATACTATCTGGTTTGAAAAAGTTCGTTGCCCTCCCGAATCCACACGGGGTGGGGGGGGTGCAATTCCATGTCGGACCGATATTGAGAAAAATGCTGTCTCTGTAAAATAAATGTGTTAATCGAGGTGTGTGTGTGTGTGTGTGTGGGCGGGGGTCATATCGAATTCAAGATTATTATTCAGCAGCGCAAACTTGAAAGGGAGTCCATTAAGCGAAAGTTTCCGAGACGTTGGGGTAATTCTCCCCCCTGTAGAGCCGACCTCTATTCTGGGAGGACTCTCGCGTCGTTTGTATTCGCATAGCTTCGTATTAGCATAATCGGGCATTAGCATAACGCGTGTATTAGCAAAAGCCGCCATTAGCACAGCGGGTAAAGGCAAAGCGTGTGTCTCGGTGCATTACACTGATCCGGGACGCTGGTAGCCGTTGGTGGCGGTGGCGGTGGCGTCGGTGTGGCGGCGCGTCACGGCCTGCTTCGGCGGGAGGTCCGGGTGGCCGGGAGCGGGTCTGGCGCTCTCTCTGGGCTCTGGGGCCGAGAGGTTCTGGGTGGATCCGGAAGAGCTCCGGCGGCCTGGGGGAGAGATTTTCAAACAAACAACGCGTCAAGTCTTCACTAAACGCCGAGCTAGAGTTGCTAGCTATGAACGCACACAAACACAACACAAAACCATTCTCTGCATCTGGAGAGAAACGTGTGCACGATAAATAAGAGAAAATACAGGATCACAGCTCGACCGGCTCCAGAACAACAGAGCAGGACCCAGCATGGAAACATCTCTAAGGTGCCAGACGACATCAATAAACGAATGACAGCCAAGCCTCGGGTCGGCCAGAGGAGACTCGCTCTACCTTCAGCGATCTGCAGCAGTCTGGGGGCCGAGACCGGCTGGGGGGGCGGCCCCGGCTGGGCGCCGCTGTGAGGGGCCTTCTTCGGGGCGTCGGGGGTGGCCTTGGCGGCGCCCCCTCCATCACCTCCACCTCCTCCGCCACTCCCGGGGAGAGACGCCACGCTGAGGGTGTCGTCGGACTCGCCGTCGGTCCGCCCGGAGCCGGACTCGGGGCCGCCGAGCCAGGTCGCGCCCCGCCGCTCCCCGCCGGACCCCCGGGCGACGACCACGGGGGCCCGCTCGGCGAGCAGCGGCGGCGAGGCGGTCTTGGAGGAGGAGTTCTGCTCGGAGGAGTGCGAGGACAGGGACTCCATGCTGCCCATCGGTGTGCTGCCGGGGCTGCTGCTCAGGGCGTCGCCTATGCAGGGACCAGAGGACGGTAGACCAGAAGCACATTAAAACCTGGTTTACAGGGACCAGAGGACGGTCGACCAGAAGCACATTAAAACCTGGTTTACAGGGACCAGAGGACGGTCGACCAGAAGCACATTAAAACCTGGTTTACAGGGACCAGAGGACGGTCGACCAGAAGCACATTAAAACCTGGTTTACAGGGACCAGAGGACGGTCGACCAGAAGCACATTAAAACCTGGTTTACAGGGACCAGAGGACGGTCGACCAGAAGCACATTAAAACCTGGTTTACAGGGACCAGAGGACGGTAGACCAGAAGCACATTAAAACCTGGTTTACAGGGACCAGAGGACGGTCGACCAGAAGCACATTAAAACCTGGTTTACAGGGACCAGAGGACGGTCGACCAGAAGCACATTAAAACCTGGTTTACAGGGACCAGAGGACGGTCGACCAGAAGCACATTAAAACCTGGTTTACAGGGACCAGAGGACGGTCGACCAGAAGCACATTAAAACCTGGTTTACAGGGACCAGAGGACGGTCGACCAGAAGCACATTAAAACCTGGTTTACAGGGACCAGAGGACGGTCGACCAGAAGCACATTAAAACCTGGTTTACAGGGACCAGAGGACGGTCGACCAGAAGCACATTAAAACCTGGTTTACAGGGACCAGAGGACGGTCGACCAGAAGCACATTAAAGCCTGGTTTACAGGGACCAGATAAGTGTAGACCAGAAATCACATTAAAACTGGTTTACAGGGACCTTGCATTAAAATCTAAATCATAGACTGTATAAACTAGAGTAAAACCTTTCCTCCATAGGTGTGTAGAAGAAGCCTGTGTAATATAGTCGTGGGTGGTGTAATATAGTCGTGGGTGGTGTAATATAGTCGTGGGTGGTGTAATATAGTCGTGGGTGGTGTATCATACCCCTAAAAGTGAGACGCCATTCAGAACTATGAGACACTGGGTCTCTTCCACAAGCCTATGGAGGAAAGGATTGAAGGCAAGGCCAGGACAGAGGCTCACAGTGGTTGTGTTGGAGTGTTAACGCTGAACCCAAGTGTTCTCCCAGCGGTCCGTTTAACCCGGAGTTAATGCATCATTAGCCAAGGCTTACGAAAGACACGAGCTCGGGGTTACGGCTCTCAGACTCTCTCTCTCTCTCTCGCCGCACAGTTCACATAAAGTAATCACTGTACGCTCAATATTATACGCAAATATAATATTTCCATCCCGTCAGACCCTGCAGGTGGTGGCGGTGGCGGCGGCGGCGGCGTGGTACTCACTGTCTGCGTCGGCCAGGCAGAGGGTCGTGGTGTAGATGCTGCGTGGTTTGCGGGGTCCGGTGGACAGAGAGATGGCCCGGTTCCTGCGGGACTCGGGCCGGCTCTGGGGCTGGGGCAGCGGCATGTTGGGGTCGGGCTCCTGATGGAACACCTGAGGGACGGGCGGGGTGGCGGGGGGGGCGGGGGTCACACGGCAGGTAAAACCTCAGGTGTGGCTCAGAACATGAATGGTGGGCCTGGTTGATTTAGGTCTGGCAGTGCACCAGTATAGACACAACTAGTCCAGTAAATATACATAAAACCACACTTCTGACATTGCTGTGACAGACATATAGAAAACCGACCTAACGTTAAAATTACGGTTACAATATAGGACGTATGGTATAAGTTACATGTACATTTCTACTGTACTTACCGTATATATATTTATTTACTTATTTACAACCCCTGCTCATTACCTGTTGATACTGTATACTTACCGGAATATATATATACCTCTCTGCACATATCCCATACCTACTCCATTAAGTTATTACTACACTGTATCTCTGTACATAAATATACTGTATATACACCTAAATATTATACCTAGTAGACTGTTCTATATCCTATTTAACCATTGTACACTGTATATTACTATGCACTTTACTGCCTCATTTGCACTCTGGTTAGATGCCAACTTCTTTTCACTGTACTGTACTGCAATGACAATAAATTAGAATGTAATCTAATCTAATCTCTAAAGGAGTTCTGAAGGAAGTGTGCGCTCACCTTGTCAAAGTTCTCGATGAGGATCTCCACCACGATGTTCTGGAACTTGATGTTCATCATGGTCGCCACCGTCTCCTCCTGGGGCCTCATCAGCGTGGGGCCGAAGATCAGGCCGAGGTTGGACACCGTCATCCGGTTGAAGTGGCTCTGGGCGGAGACGCTGTAGCGGAAACACCGCCACCGGGTGGGGATGAGCTGGAGCAGTCACGACGGAGCACTTAAGCCTCGATTACTCATTTACTCATTTACTCATCTACTCATTTACATTAGCGCCTGGGTTTGGACAAAAACAAGTTCTGTTGCGGCACAACCCAGTTAAAAAAAAATAAAACAACTAAATAGATGTTAATAATAAATGATATAGTGCAGAGTGCAGAGTAGCTAAAGGTATAAAAAGGAATAAATTAACAGATAGACACACGAGCATCATACTTACGATGTGGTTTTGAACTCATCACGACTCAGCACTATTTTCAAACAACTTCACCTTAACTTTTGCATGCTTTGTATTGAGCTCCCATAATAAGTACAGTATGTCTGCCCATTATGTCACCCAGTTCACACCTGCAGTACATATAAGATGTAAGATCCCTCTTCTGTGTTCCTCGAAGTCTATAACACCCACATCTTACACAGACATTCACCTTTTTTTGGGATTGCCAACGTGTTGCGTAAAATGAAAAAGGAAAATCACAGATTTTCGTCACCTTTGAAGAGAAAAGCTTCTTTAAAAAAAAGAGGTGATATCACATAAGAAGTATGATTATCCCAACAGGAGGGGCTGGTTCTTTGAAGCCAGGAGACGAGGGATCTCTAACGTTGCAGCATCGTGTCATCTTCCACCTGAGGGCTTCGTTAGGCGTTCGCGAGGCCCAGCGTGATGGCTGTGGTCGCACCGGCGGGAGGAGGAGGAAGAGGAAGAGGAGGAGGAAGGAGGAGGAGAAGAGGAGAGGAGAGGAAGAGGAAGAGAAGGAGGAGAGGAAGAGGGAGAGGAGAGGGGGAGGAGAGAGGAGGAGGAGGAAGAGGAGGAGGAAGAGGAGGAAGAGGAGGAAGAGGAAGAAGAGGAGGAGGAGGAAGAGGAGGAAGAGGAGAGGAGAAGAGGAGGAGGAGGAGGAGGAGGAGGAGGAGGAAGAGGAGGAGGAGGAGAGAGGAAGAGGAGGAGGAGGGGTACGTACGTGAGCAGGTGTTGGGTCAGGAGTTCTAGCATCTCCTTGTTCTTGTCAGGCAGCTTGTGGACGAGGGCGTGGACGGCACACACTCGGTAGTTCTGATCATCCGACTCTGGTGGGGAGGAGGAGGAGGAGGAGGAGGAGGAGGAGGAGGAGGACGATAGGAGGAACCATTGTCAACATCATCATTAAACTGGTGGACAGAACCGTGTAATGGCTCGTGTGTTCTGCTATCTCAGCGAAAGACGCCAGGATCGATCCTACCTGTAGGACCTCCATGAGCAAGATACCCTCACTTTGGATAAATGACAAAATAAAATAGAATAGAATAGAATAGAATAGATCTACAGGGCTAACACCTCGCAAGGATAACTGTTAACCATGGTTAATGAGAGCAGCCCCTAATGAGGACACCACATTAAGAACACCTTTCCTTAAGGGCTACCCACTAACGAGGCAAACCCTTAACGAGGCTAACTCACGAGCACGGCCAGCCGACGCTAACGGGGCTAGGGGCTAACCGATAATGAGGCTACCCACTGACGAGGCTATCCCTTAACGAGGCCAACTCACGAGCAAGGCCAGCCGACGCCAACGGGCTTAACCCTTAAAGAATCATTTATCCGATTTCCGACGTCACCTCCATCTCGCCGCATCACGGATAAAGTGTGGGAAAAAACGCCAGCGGTCTCAAAATCGCGAAAACGAGTCTCAAGATCTCAGGAGGCCGGCGGAAAAGGTTATACGTCGCTCATTTGCATACTCGTTTGCATATCCCCGCCCACATCGGTGTGATCGGCAGCCGGGTGAAAAGGGAGCAGAGTTCCCCTTTGCCCTTTCGCGAGGTCGGGTGACTTACGGACGGCCAGGATCAGCTCCTCGTGCAGCTTAAAGGTCATGAGAGGCTCCGACAGGCACCTGGCGGACAGAACGGAGAAGACATTCAAGTCGTGTTCCTCTCAGAGACCTGCCGGGGGGAGAAATTAGGTGAAAGGGGGAGAGAGAGAATGAGAAGAGAAAGAGACAGAGAGAGAGACAGAGAGAGAGAGAGAGAGAGATACGAGAGAGAGAGAGAGAGAGAGAGAGAGGAGAAGAGAGAGAGAGAGAGAGAGAGAAGAAAGAGAGAGAGAGAAAGAGAGAGAGGCTATCGCTCGCTGGGGCTCAGCTGACTGCAGGCTAAGTGCAGCAGGTAGGAGGAGGAAGAGGAAGAGGCAGAGGAAGAGGAGGGGGAGGAGGAGGAGGTGGAGGAGGAGGAGGAAGAGGAGGAGGAGGAGGAGGAGGAGGAGGAGGAGGAGGAAGAGGAAGAGGAGGAGGAGGAGGAGGAGGAAGAGGAGGAGGAGGAGGAGGAGGAGGAGGAGGAGGAGGAAGAGGAAGAGGAAGAAGAGGAGGAGGAGGAGGACGAGGTAATGGCGTATCATAGCTGCCGGAATGTCCTGACCTCAGGTAGTTCTTCAGGCCGCTGGTGATGGTCTTGTTGTCCCAGATCTCAGGGTCGAGGTACATGTCCACTACTGCCTTGTTCGCTGCGGGGGAACACAACACTGGGATGAACTCATGACCTCGAAAACACACAAACACACACAAACACACACAAACGCACAACAACCAACCAAAAAGTAGAATCTGAATCTGAATTAGAATGAACTTTATTGGTCTTAATTTTTACAAACAAGGAATGTGCTGCAAAATTGCTGCATAACATGAAAGATTAAACAGAGTAATAGTGTAGAAATTATGAATAATTCTAACATTTATAAATATATATGTAATAAAATTTAATAATTAATAATTTAACAATCTAACAAAAAGAAAACATGTTTGAAGATCCACCTGTCAAATAATGTTATCTTCCAACAACGTGAAAATTGTTCATCATGCAAGAAATGTTGGAAAAAGGTGGACGCCTACGACACGCTTATAAATGTTAATATAAATATAAATAACCGAGCGGCATTATGATGCGATGACACAAACAGGCCACTAGATGGATACCTCTCACCATGCAGCAGACCAGTTCAACCCACTGGGACACACAGTGAGGTGGTTGAAGCATGAGGTATAGTTAACTCATATAACCTGGGATAAAATACTACGATATGAACTCACCATGCACAGCACACTGGGACACACAGTGAGGTGGTTGAAGCATGAGGTATAGTTAACTCATATAACCTGGGATAAAATACTACGATATGAACTCAAACCAGCTACTGTTATATTTATATTAACAGTGTTATTATTATTATTATTACTACAGGACCATCACCTTCTCTACAGACACAGCTGGCATTAGTACCAGTCTCCCACCATCATACCAGTCCTACCAGTATACCCCCCCCACCCCCGAGACCAGCGGTACTTACAGAAGGCCGTGGTCATGAGCTTCTGCACCTTGGAGTTGACCCCAACAACACGGTACAGACCGAGTGTGTTGATCCCTGATGGGACGGACACACACACACAGACACACACACACACACACACACACACACACACACACACACACACACACACACACACACACACACACAGAGACAGAGTCAGAGTCAGTAGGCGACAGTGAGATTGATATTAACAAGATTTCTATTGATGTAAACAAGATATGTACACTTAGGGTGGTGAATATAAGTGTGATGCTATAGTTTCTTAGTCCATACTATGTACTGTCTTAAGTGCACATATCTTGTTTCCGTATATAAACAGGATATAAGTTTGATCATTCAATCTGATTGGCAGCTGAGTTAGTTAAAGTGTTACAGGGATTCAATCAAATTCTATATTCTCAGGATTCTTCCAAGGTACGTTTCATCGGACAGATGCATCATTTTCAGCTTCTGATTCTTTTATTGATCCCCGGGGGGTTTGCGCTGCTCAATAATGTAAAAACTGTATAAAATAAAAAAAACACGGAGCGTCCACCTCTGCACTCCAGCAGGTCGATGCACTTCCTCACAAAGTTGAAGCCGGCCTCGTTGAGGAACGCTGAGGAGAACGGGGGCGGGAAGCGGCAGGTTAAAGCGGGAACGACACACGGATCTGTAACCGCCTGCTAACACAGGAATACCAAAGGCCTCTCCGACCAATCAGATCAGCCGAGACCCCCGGGCGCAATCAGCTTCCTATAGCAATCAGCGATAGGAAGCTGATTGCTTCCTATAGCTTCAGGCCTGAAGATATGTTCTATGTTATATATGTTTGTTAGCTTTGACGCTTCATAAAGATATACAGGAGGCCTATATGTGTTGTATATGTACATATGTTTAGTAAATGTATGTTGATGTTTTATACTGTATGTAAATACGTTTTATATATGTACATATGTTCTATATTTGTGTATATATGTTTCATCTATGGAAATGTGTTTAAATGTGTTTTTTGAATGCAGGCTACATTCATTCATTTCTGTTGAATAAATTACTTTATGTACGATGTGTTTTATATCACATTTACATGTCCACTATGAATCTAAGTAATGAATTAACTTAAATATAATGTGTTAAAACACACACACACACACACACACACACACACACACACACACACACACACACACACCACACACACACACACACACACACACACACACACACACACACACACACACACACACACACTTACTTTCCTCTTTTCCTTGCTCAGTATTTGGCAGGCAGGTTGTAGATCTTGGGAAGAGGAAACAACAAATAACTCGTCAATAAGACAGAAGTGAGACGGGAAGTGAACCACACGTTCAGGAAGCAGATGAGAGCAGACGACGTGAATTTCTAAACCAGACCAGAGAGACTGCCAGCAGAGAGGGGAGGACTTCCACCAGGCAGACACACAGGCAGAGAGACAGGCAGAGGAGTATCAGACAGAGAGACAGGCAGACAGAAGACAGAGAGACAGACAAAAGGAGAAGACAGACAGAGAGAGAGACAGACAGGAGGCAGAGAGCAGAGAGACAGGCAGCAGAGAGACAGACAGGCAGAGCAGAGAGCGACCAGGCCAGACAGACAGGCCAGGCAGACCAGGACAGGCAGACAGACCAGAGAGAGAGACGGGCAGGCAGGCCAGAGAGACAGAAGGCAAGGCAGAGAGAGAGACAACAGGCAGAACAGACAGGCAGACAGCGACAGACAGACAGACAGACAGAGAGAGAGACAGACCAGACAGACAGTGACAGGCAGACAGGACAGGCAGTACAAAGAAAGAGACAGACAGACAGGCAGGCAGACAGCGACAGACAGACAGACAGACAGATATAGAGACAGACAGACAGAGAGAGAGACCAGTCAGGCAGGCAGAAGCCGACCAGGCAAGGCAGACAGACAGACGTCCTCACCAGCTCCTTGCCCGTCCATGGCTGTCCAGCCCAGAGGCGGGGCGGTTAGTTTCAGACAGAGCCTGCACGCGTCCACCACGGCCATCCTGGGGGGGGCACACCACACACACACTTCATCACTTATCACACACACACACACACACACACACACGACACCACAACACACACACACACACACACACACCACACACCACACACACACACACACACACACACACACACACAAGCACACACACACACACACACACACACACACACCTTAATCCACCCACAGCCACACACACAGGACTCAACTTAGCACACACACAGACACACACACTTCATACTGCACCTTACACACACCAACCACACACTTATCTCTCACAAGCACTCACAACAAATAGCACATAGCACAGACCACACACCCTTATCTGCTCACACCACTCACACAAATACACATGCACACACACCACACATCCAACTCTCACAGAGCACACAACACACACACACACACACACACACACCCACACACACACACACACCACACACACACACACACACACACACACACACACACACACACACACACACACACACACCTCCACAGATCCAACAGGTTTCAATCACAGCACAACGTGATGGGTGCGTGATTCAGATAGCGTGTGCATGACATCACCACACCGTGCTCCTCCCCCCCCCCCACCTCCATCCACCACCTCCACCACCACCACCACCACCACCAGCACCACCCCCAAATAAATCATCCCCATCAGATCCCGTCTCCGTCTCTCTCTTCCTCGTGAGCTATTTTCATTTCATTTAGCACTTTTTTTGGTAACACTTTTCCAACATGCGACTTACAATGAAATGAACACCACATCTCGGACACATCACCACACACACACACCATCACACACCACACACACACACACACACACACACACACACACACACACACACACACACACACACACACACACACACACACCACACAGCACACACACCAGCACGCACACACGCACACCACGCACACGACACACACACACACGCACACACGCACGCACACACAGACACACACACACACACACACACACACACAGGTGTGGTAGTGGGTACCGTGGTACAGAGACAAACTAAAGAGTCTCTTCCAAACTCGGTCTCCCCAGCCAGACACCCGGTATCACAACCGGAGTCGGTCTGGATCTCACTGTGACCGATCCCCACGGGAGGGAATCGGATCGAAATTAAGAATTAATAATCCCCCCGAAGACCTGCCCCCTTCCAATCAGCGGCAAAATGATTAACGATTCATTATTCATCATTTGATTCTCCGCATATTATTATTATCATTATTATTACACGAATAATCATTGCGTCATCGCAGTACGTTCCAATCAATCGGAATCACGAATCAATAAAGGAATCACGGAGGCCCTTCAGTGGCGGCGGTGCAGCGAGAGTGTGTGTGTGTGTGTGTGGCGCAGTGATTCGGAGCAGTGATTTTCAGATGCCGTTGCTGCAGGTTGTTGTTGTTGTTGTTGTTGTTGAAGAAGGACTCTCGATGCAGATTAGCTTGCGGTTAGCTACCTAGGGGTTACGTTGCTACTAGCGGTAGCAGACATGCAGCAGCACACACACATGCACCTGCCGGGGGTCGGGGGGTCAGGGCCCGGGGCCTCGCTCGGCTCACGTACCGGACTTTACCGAATAACTGGAGGGGTCTGAAAAGAGTTCCTCGACAGATCGCTTGTCTGCAGCAGCGACACGGACACAGGAGAGAGAGACAAGAGGGGAACAGGGGGTTCAGAAGGAAGGCGGAGACGAACACGTGGTCGTCCGCGATCACTTACTCCATCCACAGGAAACAGGAAGTACATACGGTACAGTACAGTACATACATACAGGGGACGGGGGCGGGGCAAGGGGTTAGAGGAACGCATGCAGGGAAGATCAGACCCGAACACAATGGGGATCGGGAACCGACACGAACTAACGGAACAGGAGAACTCCTTTGTAATAATAACGGCTCGTTAAGCTCTCATCAGATTGTCCAAATGATCGATGTATTGATCATCATCAACTCCATCGAAGGAGATGAGCTGAGCATGACCAGAGATGAGGATCTCTATCAGTTACATCATCGTAGACGATTACCGAGCATCAAATTAGCGGTCCTAATCTTTCTCTTACGTCTCATTTTTAAAGTGAGGTCCGGTCGTCGGTTGTATATTTTTGGAGGAGAAGAGAAATAAGAGCGTTGAGAGATTTGACAGTTGGGAAACAAACACTTTAATTTCCGCCATCGATCAGACGCGACTCTATCCGTGCCGCCGACTCAACTCATCTCGGAGAGGGAGGTTACGGAGCGAAGCTGCAGACGGATCACCTGCACCTCGACAAATTGATGTGTTATAGCAGCGGGACAGCCGGGTTTAAATTGATCGTTCGATCGTCCAAATGGGGGAATAGCTATTGCAAATTGGATCGTACGATTGGACGTTTTTTGTTGTTGTTGTTGTTGTTGTTGTTGAAAAAAAACGAGATATGAATAGACTAGATAGTAAGACATGAATACGGATGGTACATCTACAACTGACACGACAACTGAACATTACTAATCACCTCGGTTGAGTTTGAGTTCGGTGTTAGTTGGAAAAATGTTAGTAAAACTATGTTGAGGGACACGTGACGGGAACATGTGACTTAACATGTTACAGGACAGGGTTAAAGGTCACCCGAAGGTAAGGGGAACACGTCATGTTCTTAGCAAGTCCCCCCCCCAACATGTGAGACATCATGCTAGCCCCCCATGTTGGGTAACTGCAGGGCCACGATTCCACAGACCTCTCCACCACCTCCACGTCGAAGCAGAACCGCTTGTCGATGGAGTCCGTCTTGCGGCGGATGCAGGACTTGAGCTTGAACACCTCGGCCGGGTTCAGGACCAGACCGTTCTGGAGCAGGGGACACACGCAGGAGCACAAACCCTCAGGAACACATCCGAGACGCAGCAGGTCGACCGTCACGGCACCAACACTCACGCTAACAGCAGCGCTAGAACTGAACTACATCCTAATCACACTCCAGGTGTGTGTGAATGTGTGTGTGTGTGTAAGAGAGAGAGAGAGAGAGAGAGAGAGAGAGAGAAAGAGAATGTGTATGTGTGTGAGCATGAGCATACACACACACACACACACACACACACACTTGCTACCTGCATGTATGTGCATGTAGCATGTTAACTACCGTTTGTGTGTGTATGTGCCTACCATGAGGTGTGTGCGTACAGATGTGTGTGAGAGAGAGAGAGAGAGAGAGAGAGAGAGATAGAGAGAGAGAGAGAGAGAGAGAGAGAGAGAGACAGACAGAGAGAGAGTGTGTGTGTGTGTGTGTAGTGTGTGTGTGTGTGTGTGTGTGTGTGTGTGTGTTTGTGTGTGTGTTGTGTGTTGTGTGCTGTGTGCGTGTGTGTGTGTGGTGTGTGTTGTGTGTGTGTGTGTGCTATGTGCGTGTGTGTGTGTGGTGAAGCTCATGGTGAAGGTCTTGCTTCCCTTCTCGTAGGTGCAGTAGTGACGCGTCCACGTGCAGCCCAGAGGACCTGGCGGCGGCGGCAACAACAACAACAACAACAACAACATCATCAGTGGACTAGCACTAGCATCGCTGCAGGCCGGCCGGAGGGGAGGGGAGGGGAGGCCGAGAGGGACGGGGGGACTCACGTTTCTCCTGGACGTAGAGGAAGCCCTCCATGCTCCACTGACCGGGGGGCTTGTAGTCCTGGTCCGCAGACCGCATCCTCTTCATCAGCTTCTCCACCTCCTGCTTCGTGCTCACAAAGTTGTTCCGCGTCTGGGGAGCGTCGGGAAGGAGGAAACGAGGGAGGGTGAGGCCAACGGAAGGTTATCCCATAAAAACCGTCCTCCAGATTATCCGATCGTCCAGAATAATATCGGGGTCAGACGCTGTTCTCCATTTCTCTCTGGTCTGGACTTTTCACATCAAAACCGTCTGGACTTTTCAAATGGCAATTTCCTCTCCTAATCTCCTCTCATGTCTCCTCAACTCCTCTTCACCTCTCCTCACTCCTCTCAACTCTCCTCATATCTCCTCATAACTCTCCTCATATCTCACATCCCTCTTACCTCTCCTTGTCTCCTCATCTCCTCTAACCTCTCCTCATATCTCCTCATCTCATCTCTCCTCATCTCACTCTCCTCATCTCCTCTCACCTCTCCTCATCATCATCTCTCCTCATCCCCTCTCCACTCTCCTATCTATCTCCCCCTCACCTCATCCCTCACCCGTCTTCCTACCTTCTCTCCTTGTCTCCTCATTCTCCTCTCACCTCTCCTCAGTCTCCTCGTCTCCTCTCACCTCTCCTCATGTCCACTCATCTCCTCTCATCTCATCTCAAATCTCCTATATCTCTCCTCATCTCCTCTCACCTCTCCTCGTGTCTCCTCGTTTCCTCTCACCTCCTCTCATCTCCTCTCACCTCTACTCTCACGTCTCCTTTATCTCTCCTCATCTCTCCTCATCTCCTCTCAAATCTCCTCGTGTCTCCTCGTTTCCTCTCACCTATCGTCAGCGCCTCTCACCTCTCCTCGTGTCTCCTCGTCTCCTCTCACCTCTCCTCAGCTCCTCTCATCTCCTGTCATCTCCTCTCTCACGTCTCCTTTATCTCTCCTCATCTCCTCCTCCTCTTCTCCTCATCCTCTCACCTCTCCTCACTCCTCTCACTCTCTCCTCCTCTCCTCACTCTCCTTTCATCTCTCCCTCTCACTCTCCTCCTCTCTCTCTCATCTCCTCCCTCTTCTCCTCATCTCCCCACACATGTCATCTAATCTAACCTCATCTCTCACCTGTCTCTCTGATGAACCTCGCTACAACACATGACGGTACAAATGTGTCTCCGAGATCCGTCTCAGCCCCGTGTCTGGGTGGCCGTGAAGACCTCCATATTTCAGCCCAACGCCGCCTCGACACACGGAGTCATGAGGCGTCAGGTGAGAGACTCCGTCGTGTGTAATAAAGTACGGCCGGCTGACAGGTGAGTGTGTGAGCAGCCGGGCGACGCGTCATACGCTGTCAACGCTTTACGACGTCTCAACAGACGGAGCGCCGGGAACTCATCAGTTACCTCGCCCGCCGAAATACGTGCGGAGAAAAAAACCCCCCCAAAAAAACCATTGACTCCTCTCATGTCATCTCTCCTCATCTCCTCTTACCTCCTCTCTTCTCCTCTCACCGCTCCTCATCTCCCCTCATCTCCCCTCATCTCTCCTCATATCCTCTCACCTCTCCTCATCTCTCCTCATCTCTCCTCTTCTCCTCTTACTCCTCTCATCTCTCCTCATCTCCTCTCACCTCTCCTCATCTCCTCTCATCTCTCCTCATCCTCATCTCCTCTCCTCTCCTCATGTCTCCTCATCTCCTCTCATATCCTCTCATCTCTCCTCAACTCCTCTAACCTCTACTCATTATCTTCATCTCCTCTCACCTCCCTCATCTCCTCTCCTTCTCCTCATCTCCTCTCACCTCTCCTCATCTCCTCTCACCTCTCATCCTCCTCCTCATCTCTCACCTCTCCTCATCTCCTCACCTCTCTCTCACTCTCTCATCCTCCTCTCCCTCACCTCTCCTCAGTTCCTCTCACCTCTCCTCATCTCATCTCCTCTCATATCTCTCATCTCTCCTCAATCCTCTACCTCTACTCATTATCTCATCTCCTCTCACCTCTCCTCATCTCTCTCACCTCTCCTCATCTCTCATCTCTCTCATTCTCCTATCTCCTCCATGTCTCCTCTCCTCTAACCTCTCACCTCATGTCCCTCTCCTCTTACCGCCGAAATACAGACAGATAAAAACAAGACAAAAACCCTTCTGGACGATTCTACGACCTGCGGAGGGGAGGAGGGGAGGGGCCTACCTTATAAAGAGATTCCTAATAAAGGTCAACGCGAGCGTGTGTGTGTGTGCGTGCGCGCATATGTGTGTGTGTCTGCGTGCAGGTGTGTGTGTGTGTGTGTGTGTGTGCTGCCAGCTATACGGGTGATGAAGATGGAGAATCAAATCAAATCAAATGTTAATGAAATGGAGATTTTCCGACGGTCGCTCATGTTCTCACCTTGATGTCTGGAATGCACGACCGTTATGTATTTACTAAGAGCCCACATTCTTTATTGCCAAATGTAAATGTAAATGTAAATGTAAATGTTAAATATGTACAATGGAACGCTTACTCCTCATTCACTCACACAGTATCACTTCTAAATACACATTCTAAACAATAAGTAATAGTGAGTACATAATAAGTACAGTAAAGTGACTACAGTGCACTAGTCACTTCACTATACTTATTATATTAGATTTAGATGTTAATATCAATGACGCACCAACGCCGGGCTCCTGAGTTTCAGGAGTTTACGTCAATCGAGTCGGAGGACGGCCTCTCCGTGACATTTCTCACGGACATAATTTACGGATCCGCATTAAAACCGGATTAGAAAGTCGTTAAAAGACGCGCGCCGCTGTGACAGAAGATAGAGAAGACGACAAATTACAGTCTTCAGTCACGTCCCTGTTTTGTACTTTCAAATCAGCACGCAAATGCCATCCGCTTTGACGACCGCGGCGCGCGTCAGCGGTTAACACTTTGTTATCCGTTAGCGTACTTTTAATTAATAATTGTTTGGGATGCATTGAAAGGAATAATACAGACGTTGTTATAAAACATTTAAACATCGATTTACTGTTCATTCCGGGGGTTTATTTTTCCGATGTGTATAATATCGTACTTTACGAGTTGTT
The DNA here is from genome assembly GCA_002895965.2 of Coryphaenoides rupestris. Lineage (NCBI taxonomy): Eukaryota > Metazoa > Chordata > Actinopteri > Gadiformes > Macrouridae > Coryphaenoides > Coryphaenoides rupestris. Next base: position 128,726 of record PIJE02001399.1, read on the forward strand.
CCCAGAATTACTTTCACTGCCACTCTCAACTGTTTCCTCTCACCTCTAATCGTCTCCTTTATCTCTCCTCATCTCTCCTCATCTCCTCTCAAATCTCCTCGTGTCTCCTCGTTTCCTCTCACCTATCGTCAGTGCCTCTCACCTCTCCTCGTGTCTCCTCGTCTCCTCTCACCTCTCCTCAGCTCCTCTCATCTCCTGTCATCTCCTCTCTCACGTCTCCTTTATCTCTCCTCATCTCCTCCCTCTTCTCCTCATCTCCTCACACATGTCATCTAATCTAACCTCATCTCTCACCTGTCTCTCTGATGAACCTCGCTACACATCACGGTACAAATGTGTCTCCGAGATCCGTCTCAGCCCCGTGTCTGGGTGGCCGTGAAGACCTCCATATTTCAGCCCAACCCGCCTCGACACACGGAGTCATGAGGCGTCAGGTGAGAGACTCCGTCGTGTGTAATAAAGTACGGCCGGCTGACAGGTGAGTGTGTGAGCAGCCGGGCGACGCGTCATACGCTGTCAACGCTTTACGACGTCTCAACAGACGGAGCGCCGGGAACTCATCAGTTACCTCGCCCGCCGAAATACAAAAAAATAAAAACCATTTCCTCTGGATTACCCGATCGTCCAGAATAGTCGGGGTTGGACACTGTTACACATCTCTCTCTTTTCTCTCACCTCTCCTCATCTCCTCTTACATCTCCTCATCTCCTCTTACCTCCTCTCATCTCCTCTCATCTCTCCTCATCTCTCCTCATCTCCTCTCATCTCTCCTCATATCCTCTCACCTCTCCTCATATCCTCTCACCTCTCCTCATATCCTCTCACCTCTCCTCATACCTCCTCTCATCTCCTCTCATCTCTCCTCATCTCCTCTCATCTCTCCTCATATCCTCTCACCTCTCCTCATCTCCTCTAACCTCTACTCATGTATCTTCATCTCCTCTCACCTCTCCTCAGCTCCTCTCACCTCTCCTCATCTCCTCTCATCTCTCCTCATCTCCTCTTACCTCCTCTCATCTCTCCTCATCTCCTCAGCTCCTCTCACCTCTCCTCATCTCCTCTCACCGCTCACCTCATCTCCTCTTACCTCCTCTCATCTCTCCTCATCTCCGCTCACCTCTCCTCATCTCCTCTCACCTCATCTCCTCTTACCTCCTCTCATCTCTCTTCATCTCCGCTCACCTCTCCTCATGTCTCCTCATCTCCTCTCATATCCTCTCATCTCTCCTCATGTCTCCTCATCTCCTCTCATATCCTCTGTGTGTGTGTGTGTGTGTGTGTGTGCCTACCTGCTTGCCAGCTGACTTGTGTTCAGTGAAGCTCATGGTGAAGGTCTTGCTTCCCTTCTCGTAGGTGCAGTAGTGACGCGTCCACGTGCAGCCCAGAGGACCTGGCGGCGGCGGCAACAACAACAACAACAACAACAACATCATCAGTGGACTAGCACTAGCATCGCTGCAGGCCGGCCGGAGGGGAGGGGAGGGGAGGCCGAGAGGGACGGGGGGACTCACGTTTCTCCTGGACGTAGAGGAAGCCCTCCATGCTCCACTGACCGGGGGGCTTGTAGTCCTGGTCCGCAGACCGCATCCTCTTCATCAGCTTCTCCACCTCCTGCTTCGTGCTCACAAAGTTGTTCCGCGTCTGGGGAGCGTCGGGAAGGAGGAACGAGGAGGGTGAGGCCAACAGAAGGTTATCCCATAAAAACCATCCTCCAGATTATCCGATCGTCCAGAATAACAGTCGGGGTCAGACGCTGTTACTCATTTCTCTCTGGTCTGGACTTTTCACATCAAAACCTGTCTGGACTTTTCAAACGGCAATTTCCTCTCCTAATCTCCTCTCATGTCTCCTCAACTCCTCTTCACCTCTCCTCATATCTCCTCTCAACTCTCCTCATATCTCCACATCCCCTCTTACATCTCCTTGTCTCCTCATCTCCTCTCACCTCTCCACATATCTCCTCATCTCATCTCTCCTCATCTCATCTCTCCTCATCTCCTCTCACCTCTCCTCATCTCATCTCTCCTCATCTCCCCTCACCTCTCCTCACCTCTCCTCACCTCCTCTTACCTCTCCTTGTCTCCTCATCTCCTCTCACCTCTCCTCATCTCCTCTCACCTCTCCTCATGTCCACTCATCTCCTCTCATCTCATCTCAAATCTCCTATATCTCTCCTCATCTCCTCTCACCTCTCCTCGTGTCTCCTCGTTTCCTCTCACCTCCTCTCATCTCCTCTCACCTCTACTTTCACGTCTCCTTTATCTCTCCTCATCTCTCCTCATCTCCTCTCAAATCTCCTCGTGTCTCCTCATCTCCTCTAACCTCTCCTCATGTCCACTCATCTCCTCTCATCTCAAATCTCCTATATCTCTCCTCATCTCCTCTCACCTCTCCTCGTGTCTCCTCATGTCTCCTCTCACCTCTCCTCAGCTCCTCTCATCTCCTCTCACCTCTACTCTCATGTCTCCGTTATCTCTCCTCATCTCCTCTCAAATCTCCTCGTGTCTCCTTGTTTCCTCTCACCTATCGTCAGTGCCTCTCACCTCTCCTCATGTCTCCTCGTCTCCTCTCACCTCTCCTCATGTCCACTCATCTCCTCTCATCTCATCTCAAATCTCCTATATCTCTCCTCATCTCCTCTCGCCTCTCCTCGTGTCTCCTTGTTTCCTCTCACCTCCTCTCATCTCCTCTCACCTCTACTCTCACATCTCCTTTATCTCTCCTCATCTCTCCTCATATCTCCTCGTGTCTCCTCGTCTCCTCTCACCTCTCCTCAGCTCCTCTCATCTCCTCTCACCTCTACTCTCACGTTTCCTTTATCTCTCCTCATCTCCTCTCACCTCTCCTCGTCTCCTCTCACCTCTCCTCAGCTCCTCTCATCTCCTCTCACCTCTACTCTCACGTCTCCTTTATCTCTCCTCAGCTCCTCTCATCTCCTCTCTCCTCAGCTCCTCTCACGTCTCCTTTATCTCTCCTCATCTCCTCCCTCTTCTCCTCATCTCCCCACACATGTCATCTAATCTAACCTCATCTCTCACCTGTCTCTCTGATGAACCTCGCTACAACACATGACGGTACAAATGTGTCTCCGAGATCCGTCTCAGCCCCGTGTCTGGGTGGCCGTGAAGACCTCCATATTTCAGCCCAACGCCGCCTCGACACACGGAGTCATGAGGCGTCAGGTGAGAGACTCCGTCGTGTGTAATAAAGTACGGCCGGCTGACAGGTGAGTGTGTGAGCAGCCGGGCGACGCGTCATACGCTGTCAACGCTTTACGACGTCTCAACAGACGGAGCGCGTGTGTGTGTGTGTGTTTGTGAGAGAGAGAGAGAGAGAGAGAGAGAGAGAGAGAGAGAGAGAGTGAGTGTGTGTGTAGAGAGAGAGAGAGAGAGAGAGAGAGAGAGAGAGAGAGAGAAAGAGAATGTGTATGTGTGTGAGCATGAGCATACACACACACACACACACACACACACACTTGCTACCTGCATGTATGTGCATGTAGCATGTTAACTACCGTTTGTGTGTGTATGTGTGTGTGTGTGTGTACAGTGTGTGTTGTGTGTGTGTGTGTGTGTGTAACGTGTGTGTGTGTGTATGTGTGTGTGTGTGTGTGTGTGTGTGTGTGTTGGGTGTGTGTGTGTGTGTGTGGTGTGTGTGTGTGTGTGTGTGTGTGTGGTGTTGTTGTGTGTGTGTGTGTGTGTGTGTGTGTGTGTGTGTGTGTGTGTGTGTGTGTGTGTGTGTGTGTGTGTGGTGTGTGTTTGTGTGTGTGTGTGTGTGTGTGTCCTATGTGTTGTGTGTGTGTGTGTTGGTGCGTGTGTTGTCTGCGTATGAGTAGTGCGCGCCACGTGCAGCCCAGAGGACCTGGCGGCGGCAACAACAACAACAACATCATCAGTGGACTAGTACTAGCATCGCTGCAGGCCGGCCGGAGGGGAGGGGAGGGGAGGCCGAGAGGGACGGGGGGACTCACGTTTCTCCTGGACGTAGAGGAAGCCCTCCATGCTCCACTGACCGGGGGGCTTGTAGTCCTGGTCCGCAGACCGCATCCTCTTCATCAGCTTCTCCACCTCCTGCTTCGTGCTCACAAAGTTGTTCCGCGTCTGGGGAGCGTCGGGAAGGAGGAACGAGGAGGGTGAGGCCAACAGAAGGTTATCCCATAAAAACCGTCCTCGGGATTATCCGATCGTCCAGAATAATAGTCGGGGTCAGACGCTGTTACTCATTTCTCTCTGGTCTGGACTTTTCACATCAAAACCTGTCTGGACTTTTCAAACGGCAATTTCCTCTCCTAATCTCCTCTCATGTCTCCTCAACTCCTCTTCACCTCTCCTCATATCTCCTCTCAACTCTCCTCATATCTCTCACTCCTCATATCTCCTCCCTCTACTCTCCTTGTCTCCTCATCTCCTCACTCTCCTCATCTCCTCATCATCCTCTCATCATGTCTCCTCATCTCCTCTCATCCTCATCTCATCTCTCCTCATCTCCCCTCACCTCTCCTCACCTCTCCTCACCTCCTCTTACCTCTCCTTGTCTCCTCATCTCCTCTCACCTCTCCTCATCTCCTCTCACCTCTCCTCATGTCCACTCATCTCCTCTCATCTCATCTCAAATCTCCTATATCTCTCCTCATCTCCTCTCACCTCTCCTCGTGTCTCCTCATCTCCTCTCACCTCTCCTCTCACGTCTCTTTTATCTCTCCTCATCTCCTCTCATCTCTCTCTCCTCTTCCTCTAACCTCTCCTCATATCTCCTCATCTCCTCTCACCTCTCCTCATGTCCACTCATCTCCTCTCATCTCATCTCAAATCTCCTATATCTCTCCTCATCTCCTCTCACCTCTCCTCGTGTCTCCTCGTCTCCTCTCACCTCTCCTCAGCTCCTCTCATCTCCTCTCACCTCTACTCTCACGTCTCCTATCTCTCTCCTCATCTCCTCTCAAATCTCCTCGTGTCTCCTCGTTTCCTCTCACCTATCGTCAGCGCCTCTCACCTCTCCTCGTGTCTCCTCGTCTCCTCTCACCTCTCCTCATGTCCACTCATCTCCTCTCATCTCATCTCAAATCTCCTATACATCTCCTCCCTCTTCTCCTCATCTCCCCACACATGTCATCTAATCTAACCTCATCTCTCACCTGTCTCTCTGATGAACCTCGCTACAACACATGACGGTACAAATGTGTCTCCGAGATCCGTCTCAGCCCCGTGTCTGGGTGGCCGTGAAGACCTCCATATTTCAGCCCAACCCGCCTCGACACACGGAGTCATGAGGCGTCAGGTGAGAGACTCCGTCGTGTGTAATAAAGTACGGCCGGCTGACAGGTGAGTGTGTGAGCAGCCGGGCGACGCGTCATACGCTGTCAACGCTTTACGACGTCTCAACAGACGGAGCGCCGGGAACTCATCAGTTACCTCGCCCGCCGAAATACAAAAAAATAAAAACCATTTCCTCTGGATTACCCGATCGTCCAGAATAGTCGGGGTTGGACACTGTTACACATCTCTCTCTTTTCTCTCACCTCTCCTCATCTCCTCTCCCTCTTCCTCCTCTCTCTCTCCTCTCTCTCCTCCTCCTCTCTCTCTCTCTCCTCTCTCTCTCCTCTCTCCCATCTCTCCTCATATCCTCTCTCTCCTCATCTCCTCTACCTCTCTCATCTCTCTCATCTCCTCTCCTCACTCTCTCTCATCTCCTCTCATCTCCTCAGCTCCTCTCACCTCTCCTCATCTCCTCTCACTCTCTCATCTCCTCTTACCTCCTCTCATCTCTCCTCATCTCCTCCTCTCTCATTCCTCTCACCTCTCCTCATCTCCTCTCACCTCCTCTCACCTTCCTCTCACTCTCATCTCTCCTCTCATCTCATCTCCTCTCATCTCTCCTCATCACCTCTCATTCTCCTCTCATCTCTCCTCAGCTCCTCTCACCTCTCCTCATGTCTCCTCATCTCCTCTCATGTCTCCTCATCTCTAACCTCTACTCATGTCTCCTCATTTCGTCACCTCTCCTCTTACCGCCGAAATACAGACAGATAAAAACAAGACAAAAACCCTTCTGGACGATTCTACGACCTGCGGAGGGGAGGAGGGGAGGGGCCTACCTTATAAAGAGATTCCTAATAAAGGTCAACGCGAGCGTGTGTGTGTGTGTGTGCGTGCGGGTGTGTGTGTGTGTGTGTGTGTGTGTGTGCGTGTGTGTGTGTATGTATGTGTGTGTGTGTGTGTGTGTGTGTGTGTGTGTGTTGTAGTGTGTGTGTGGTGTGTTACAGTAGTGTGTGTGTGTGGTGTGTTAGTGTGTGTGTGTGTGTGTGTGTGTGTGTGTGTGTGTGTGTGTGAGGTGTGTGTGTGTGTGTGTGTGTGTGCTGCCAGCTATACGGGTGATGAAGATGGAGAATCAAATCAAATCAAATGTTAATGAAATGGAGATTTTCCGACGGTCGCTCATGTTCTCACCTTGATGTCTGGAATGCACAACCGTTAAGTATTTACTAAGAGCCCACATTCTTTATTGCCAAATGTAAATGTAAATGTAAATGTAAATGTTAAATATGTACAATGGAACGCTTACTCCTCATTCACTCACACAGTATCACTTCTAAATACACATTCTAAACAATAAGTAATAGTGAGTACATAATAAGTACAGTAAAGTGACTAGTGCAGTGGTATTAGTAGCATACCAGTGCACTAGTCACTTTACTATACTTATTATATTAGATTTAGATGTTAATATCAATGACGCACCAACGCCAGGGCTCCCGAGTTTCAGGAGTTTACGTCAATCGAGTCGGAGGACGGCCTCTCCGTGACATTTCTCACAGACATAATTTACGGATCCGCATTAAAACCGGATTAGAAAGTCGTTAAAAGACGCGCGCCGCTGTGACAGAAGATAGAGAAGACGACGAATTATAGTCTTCAGTCACGTCCCTGTTTTGTACTTTCAAATCAGCACGCAAATGCCATCCGCTTTGACGACCGCGGCGCGCGTCAACGGTTAACACTTTGTTATCCGTTAGCGTACTTTTAATTAATAATTGTTTGGGATGCATTTAAAGGAACAATACAGACGTTGTTATAAAACATTTAAACATCGATTTACTATTCATTCCGGGGGTTTATTTTTCCGATGTGTATAATATCGTACTTTACGAGTTGTTCCCAGAATTACTTTCGCTGCCGCCTCTCAACTTCAGGAGGCAACGTTCTGTAAATCAATTAATCAAATTTATTATCGTGATATAATTGAGCAGTCTGCTACGATACACTATGATTTGTATGACATGTATGATATACATACAGTATATGTACGAGATTATATACACGTTATGTATAAAAGGTCATAACTGTTTCCTATTCAACACTAAAACAATGATGGACTATTGGGATATTGCGTAATTAATCTGCAGTATAAAACATATCACACACTAACGGTCTGTCTTTCATGGATGTTAATAAAAGTCTGATCCATAAACCCGGAGGACACGGCACCAACATGGCAACGCGCGTGTGTGTGTGTGTGTGTGTGTGTGTGTGTGTGTGTGTGTGTGAGTGTGTGCTTACGTTCTGCAGGTTAAACTGCAGCTGCTGCTTGTAGGGCTCCAGCTCGTGGGCCAACTCATAGCCCTCGTGGTA